>WOVY01009663.1:600000-787921 GCA_013436015.1 Rhipicephalus annulatus
GAAATCCAGCTGAGATTGTTCATTAAATTGCTATCGCAATACAATGCATTAAAACTGTGAAACAAGCCACTACATCGGGCCACTAATTTTGTCTTTCGAAAATGTTGGTGACATTTAGATGTAACGTTGTGGACACTCACTCGATGCCATTTGTGTGGTATACATGTGTCAGATAGGTGACTGAGTGGTAAATAATTAGAACCGGTGCAATTGTTTGGTTTTATAAAACTAGTTTAATCAGAATACTCAACTCATTAAATGGGTATCACGGGTAGTTGCTGTTTTCCTCCCGATGCTTTTCATGGCTCTCGTATGACTGCTTCTCAGTCAACGCGTTCCTGCACGTCCTCGCTGCAGCGCTCTTTTAAAGACGATAATAAAGACGATAGTCTTTCTTGGGGACCTTCGACGCAAAAAGTTTGGTCTGTCTGTCTGTCTGTCTGTCTCTCTGTCTGTCTGTCTGTCTGTCTGTCTGTCTGTCTGTCTGTCTGTCTGTCTGTCTGTCTGTCTGTCTGTCTGTCTGTCTGTCTGTCTGTCTGTCTGTCCATTTGTCTGTTCGTTCACTCTTAACGGTACTGGGTACTTTAAACTGCACCAGCGGATACCCCAAACGGCCAACTCCATCCGCAGCACCTACCAATGTTGCTCAAGATTCAGTGTTCATACTTGTGCCAATGTGAATTAAAAAGCAATTACGCGCATATTTGAGGCACCATACCAAACCTATATATATTGTATGTGCGTCTTTTACTAGAAAAGGCATACATAAGGTATTTTAAGGACCGTAGCGTTTATCACGTGACGCTAACCATGCAACGCTTGCACGAAAAGGGAGGTGTTTCTAACGCTTTGCTAAGACGACACGATGGCACCTACCCGTTGTCTTGCGTTCTTCCCCTTATTACCTCTGAGACGGGCGCGCACGCCCATCTCAGAGCCACGCATTTCGTTTTCGAAGATAACTGCCAGATAGCACTCATGTCTTACGTGTGACGTGACTTGATGCGCTCGTTCACCTCCTCTGTACACTCGGGGCCCTCTAAAGCAGCACCTCCAGAATACTGTTCACCAATTTCCTTGCGCAGATCACCAAATAAACGTTTTTTTCACTCTCTGAAGACGCAAGACTATCGCATTTTGACTACATTTGCAGACTAACATGCAAATACGGGGCCATTTTTTTTCGTTTACAAACTCTTGCCATGACCTCCCTCTGGTAATTTATTTCTTCCTCTTCCGGTTCTACTGTGTCCGACCTGTTGCCGCCCGGTAGTGGTGATGTCGGTGGCACGTGCAGGTCATCCTTGCGACACATCAGCATACGGGCACAGAATTTTAGGCGTGTCTGGCGGACAGAACATGCAACATGCACTTCCGCCTGTGTCTAAATGTAAAAGCTTTTAAACGCAAATGATTTCTTACCGGACTTTGGCGACTTTGACCGTATCTATCTATCTATCTATCTATCTATCTATCTATCTATCTATCTATCTATCTATCTATCTATCTATCTATCTATCTATCTATCTATCTATCTATCTATCTATCTATCTATCTATCTATCTATCTATCTATCTATCTATCTATCTATCTATCTATCTATCTATCTATCTATCTATGATTGATTGATTGATATATGGGGTTTAACGTCCCAAAACCACTATATGATTATGAGAGACGCCGTAGTGGAGGGCTCCGGAAATTTAGACCACCTGGGGTTCTTTAACGTGCACCCAAATCTGAGCACACGGGCCTACAACATTTCCGC
Organism: Rhipicephalus annulatus; assembly: GCA_013436015.1. Taxonomy (NCBI): domain Eukaryota; kingdom Metazoa; phylum Arthropoda; class Arachnida; order Ixodida; family Ixodidae; genus Rhipicephalus; species Rhipicephalus annulatus. The sequence goes on from WOVY01009663.1 coordinate 601,769, forward strand.
CTCCATCGGAAATGCAGCCGCCGCAGCCGGGATTCGAACCCGTGCCCTGCGGGTCAGCAGCCGAGTACCTTAGCCACTAGACCACCACGGCGGGGCGCATATCTATCTATCTATCTATCTATCTATCTATCTATCTATCTATCTATCTATCTATCTATCTATCTATCTATCTATCTATCTATCTATCTATCTATCTATCTATCTATCTATCTATCTATCTATCTATCTATCTATCTATCTATCTATCTATCTATCTATCTATCTATCTATCTATCTATCTATCTATCTATCTATCTTTTTTGCTCAGTGGTTTCCTGTGTCCCCAAAAGAAGAATCTGATGCGCGCGAAACGCTGCGCGCGATCGCACGTCCGATATTTGCAGAAACAGCGTTCTTGTTCGGGCGACGCAGCCGAGCCCAGCTTCGAAGCGCTAGGTTTACCATGTGGGGTTAACAAAGTAGAATATCTCGCTAATAACAATAGAACGTTCCTGATGCTTTATTCTCAGAGTTAAACTGACGGCTGATTTCACCGTTTATTTATTGCTGTCATAGCAGTGCGCGTGTAGCAAGAGTAGGTATGGATCGAAGCGGGTGGTCACTTCTGCATTGGTGCTGCCGTGTTGCTCTGAACCACAGTTACCAGCGGTAAGCGACTCAGATAGTTAAAGGCGTTAAACGCGACTCAGATAGTAAAGGCTTTTGGCTTGGTATTATGCTTTTTGTTTAAATACTTGCTTGACAATTTTCGAGTTCACTTCATTTATTATCCACATTATTCATGTACAAATAGCTAAAAACTTGCCTAGCCCAACGCTTCTCTCCCATTTTTCTCAATCGCTCCAGTTCTATGTTGTTGCTAGCTTCCCTGCATTCGAACCCCCTGATTTGGGGTGTTCCCATGTGCTCCCCAAGCAACTCTACCTATGCCTCATTGTTTATTTTCCTATATTGCTTGAACATCTGATATGCACAAGACCACATTACTTGACATCAAAGCCGGGACAAATGACACCAAATCCCTTTCACATTGCCTTACCTGTTGTAGTTCCCCAGCGCCCTACTTTTCATTACAGCTGCATTCCTGTTAACCTTAGTCATTACGTATCTTTTGAGCTCCTTTAGGTATTCAGCACCATTATTTGTCCATATACCCAAATATTTGTATTTATCCACTATTTCTAGCGTGACCTCCTGAATCTTCTGCTCACTGCCTTTGTTAGCAGTAAAAATCATGATCGGCGATTTTTCCCCACTGAACATGTCAAACTTAACCAATATCCCTGAACCGTGCAGATCTTCCTTATTGTAGGCTATCAATACTATATCATCTACATACATCAATGCTGGCAATGACTGTTCAACGTGCCTCCCTTGCTTGGAAAAAGTGAGGCTGAAGCCGAGTCGACTCGCCTCTAATTTGTTTTATCATTCCTGCAGATACAGCATAAATGACAAAGGTGACAAGGTACATCCCTGTCGAAGCCCGCATTGTATGCCTGTATGTTCGGATACCTATTCTTCCCTCTTTATAACTACCTTGATACTTTTATAGATATTCTTTACAAGCTTAGTTATTCCGTCTTCCAGGTCGAGTGTGTCCACTGTTCCCCACAAGTATTCTTGAATTACACTATCGTAAGCTCCCTTGATATATAGAAATGCCAGCCACAGGGGCCTGTGTTCCTTTCCCGCTATGTGAATACACTGCAATAATGAAAACAGAATGTCCTGCAACCTTCTTTGTTTACGGAACCCAGGAGCCCTTTATTCTCCACCCATGTCTGTAGTCTTTCTTTTATTATCTGCATCACCAGCCTGTAAACTACTGATGTCACTGTTATAGGACGGTTGTTTATAGCAGCTTTGTCCCCCAATTTTTTATAGTTCATGCTCATTCTGCTTAGTTTCCACCCATTGGGGGCCTGACCATCCATTATTTCTTTGCTTGCTGCCTCTCTTAATGTTGGGTCGAATTTATTTATTAGCCCTGACGTGGTGTTCTAGTAGATAAGGTACTCGACTGTTGAACCGCAGGTCGCGGGATCAAATCCCGGCTGCGGCGGCTAAATTTCCAATGAAGGCGGAAATGTTGTAGGCCCGTGTGCTCAGATTTGGGCGCACGTTAAAAAACACCAAGTTGACGAAATTTCCGGAGCCCTCCTCTACGGCGTCTCTCATAATCATTTGGTGGTTTTGGGACATTAAACCCCACATATCAATCAAATCAATTTATTTACTAGCGTTATTGGGTTGCCCCCAGGGCCTGTTGATGTGCTACTAACAACCTTCTCTTCTGCCATTTCCAACTCTCTTTGTCTCAGTGAAGCCTCTGCGCTGATTCGTGCATCTTCACTTGGTACGGCACTTGCAGCGCTTTCTTGGTGTTTAAAATTTTCTATCATCATTGTTCTTATATATCCCATTGCCTTATTCCGTTCTAGTCTAACTCCTTGAACTTAGGTATAAACCTCGGTTCAATGCTTGTCTTGTTACTCAGACAATTGAGATGGTTCCAAAACTTTGCAGCTGCCTTTTTATCTTTGTGTTTACTTCCACCATCCATTAGGCCCCCTTTCTTCTAATCTTTTCACTGATGAGGTTGGACGCTTTCCTTCTGCAAGTCAAAAAGTTATCCCATTTTCTTTTCATATCATCTTCAGTTCACCCCTCTGTTTAGCATATCTGTGTTCCCTGGAGGCTTCCTGACATCTTACTAAGGCTCTCTTGACTTCTCATCCCATGAGCTCTCGGGTTTGTGTCTCCTTTTCCAGGTTGAGTTGACTTGTACCTTAGCAAGCTCTAACTCAAAGAATTCAGTTAGATTTGTGTACGTCCACTCAGTTTTAGTATCTTCGGTGATTTTTTTTCAATATATTTTGTTTCTATTTCAATATACCTTTCTGAAAGAAAAAATATTACCATGCAGTTGCTCATAATGGCTCCTTCCCATTTTCATTTCGCTTCCAAAACTGAGCATGATACGTTTGTGATCACTACCTATGCTTCTGGACCCATATTCATCAATGTTCATCACCTTTAGCTAATAATACATCCTATGTGACATCATTGCGTAATCTATCGTCGACTGCAGCCTTCCCACCTCCCATGTTATCTGCCCTTTGCACTTCTAATTACTGTTGCAAAATAACAAATCATGCCTTTTCCACATATACATTAGCACTCTGCCTGTTGGGTCAGTATATTTATCTATATTTTCCATGTGTGCATTCATATCTCCTAATGTAATTACCTCGCACTCTTCTCCTAATTCTTCATTGGAATGTTCGATGCACTGCACCTCTTTTGGTTTTACTCTCTGGCTTTTGCCCCTGTCCACAAGTATACAAAACCCAAGAGCGTCATCTTCCCTGCCACTTTTTTTAAACCACAAGTGTTCCCTGCCCTTCTGCTTGATCCTTTGCCAGTCTGCACATTTATGAATAAATGTCCCAATACCGCTCTCCACGTTTTTGCTGCTCTTTGTTCTATTACAATATTCCCATGCATACTCCGGATTGCTAGGTTGTTGTTTCGTGTCCCTAAGATTTGTTTCTACAAATCCATATACCATCAGCTTATCTTCCCTTAGCTGTTCTTTTATCTCTTTCCACTTTAACCTATTTCTGCCACACTAAATTTTAATATACCTTACGTCTGAATTTCCTCAGCCCTCGTGCCTACGACGATTTCTCTCTCGGACTCTACGTGTCCTAGATATTGGTGCAAATTTAGAATCTTAAGTCCAAGGACTTACACATAACGCCACCTAGTAAGCCGTTCTTAAAACTAACTATAAGTGGCTACTACAACATACAACTACGAGGGAACGACCCACATTCCAAGGAGCATCGCTCCTAAAACGTGCGTCGGCCTAATCACGCGCAGTCCCTTTAGGCCCCTCTTGCCCCGTCGCAACACCCCGCCACTTTGTACCACGAAACTGCAGCCAGCGCCTGTACTAAAGATGAACATTATATAGACGCGCTTTTACGCTGCGGCAGGTGCAAAGTGTCCACAACTAAATTAATTTTCTTACACCGTGTCGCAATCTGATGGCTCTTGCAAATGTATTGAATGAATATTATTATCTCTTAGCCACTTTGCACAAGACAAACGAGGACGAAGACAGGAGTAAAACATACCAGCGCAAAAGATTGCCATTGCTCGTTCATCTCAAGCCTTCGTTATTGTTTGTTTCGCGCAAAGGGGCTAAAAGATGAATTCGTTGCAACTAGGCTGGTTTGCCGATTTGATTGAGAATAGTTTTGGTCAGCGTACGGGTATATGGGCGCACCTGACGTCATTGAATCTGTCGCATCGGCTCGTTAAAGCAGATATGACTGTCGTACAAAAATGAATTCGATCGAGTGTATTGAAAACTTATGTCCTCCTTTGCCGACTCTTCCCTACCCGTCACGGAACAAAGCGCTCTGAGCGATAGACCTCCCAAGGTACTCTGAGACATTGCGGAGTTTTATTGCTGGGTACACAAGTGGCCTGCGTGTCCAGGACGTTGGGGTGAATGTACTACGCATGCGCGAAGCCCCAAGCATAAGCACTGCCGGGGTTGCTGGGGCCATGCTTGTGCGTGGCCATAAACACGGTGCCATGGCAAGTATCCCAGTGAAGATAAGCGGTCCCTGGACATGCCACCCTCATTCACGGCAAGCCATGTCGAGGCTGGAAAGAGCCATTCGCCCTACTCCCGAGCACAGAGATGTCAAATGGCTCGGTCGCCCTCCAGGATGCCGCCTCCGGTGAAGCAGCCCAGCACAAGGCTTTACGCCAGAGGTGGAAATTTTTTCCTCTTGCGTGAGCAACTGATCGCGAACCTCATTGAAGACAGTACAACATGGGCCACGAAACCTATCGGCGGTGTTGACGCCTAGATGGTCACGAGCTAATTTGCAAACCCTTTGTTTAGGAGCGCGGAAACCCACGAACAAATCCTCTATCTCCATCTAGAAGAGATCGAGGTAGAGCAGCTGGTTGCAGAAGATGCTGCAACGCCGACAGCGCGAACTGTCATGGTACAAGGAAACAGAGGGTGCCACTCACTGGAATTCTTATTCGTGTACGTCATGGCGTACGTCGTTTACACAGAGTTAATCGTTGTAAGACATAGGGGAAGCAAACAACGTGTTGTGAAAGTACGACGAACTGTCACAATCGCTGGGCATCGGCTTGAGTCTTAACTGCAGCAAATACAAAAAAGAGCTTTCTTAAACGCGAAGCATTTATTATTGAACTTCAGTCACTTTGAGCCTATCTATCTATCTATCTATCTATCTATCTATCTATCTATCTATCTATCTATCTATCTATCTATCTATCTATCTATCTATCTATCTATCTATCTATCTATCTATCTATCTATCTATCTATCTATCTATCTATCTATCTATCTATCTATCTATCTATCTATCTATCTATCTATCTATCTATCTATCTATCTATCTATCTATCTATCTATCTATCTATCTATCTATCTATCTATCTATCTATCTATCTATCTATCTATCTGCCAGTGACCTTTAGCGCTCCTGGCCGTTTCGACAATGTTATCAACACAAAACTGGTATGGAATAACATGACTGTGAGGCGAGTGTAGGTGACTAGTGATAGCATGAAAATCATTACATTTATCTCATGAATGTCATCTTTTGCAATTCTTGGTCTTGATGCTCTTTCGGTGCTTTTGTTCACATGATATATTGCAAAACTACTATGGTATGCCATGAATGCATGGCGAAGATAAGTGAGACCATAGCATGGAAATCATGACATGCATGTCATGTAAAAACATGACTACATAGTGCTCATGGTGCACTCACGGTCGTTTCGCTAGCTCCGCTATACCAAATTTGGTATTACGTGAGTGAATGGACGATGAAGGTATATGACTGGTGCATACTTGATTATCATGAAATGCGTATCATGCAGGAGCATGATTACATGTCACGTTCATGATGCGCTCGCGGCCGTTCCGGTTGCTTTACATATACTAAATTTGGTATTACGTGACGCGAACAAATGACGAAGGTAAATGACACGTGCAAATAGGATAATCATAATATGCGTGTCTTGTAAAACATGACCACATGCTACGCTCATAGCGTGCTCGCAGCCATCTACCTAGCTCCACGTATACCAAATTTGGTATACGTGAATCGGTGACTAAAATAAATGGCGCGTCCAAACATAGTAATCTTGATGTGCGTGTCATGTAAAACATGACTACATGCTACAGTCATAGCGCATTCGGGGTCGTTTCGCTAGCTTCACATATACCAAATTTGGTACTATGCAATGTGAATGGACGATGGAGGTAAATGAGACGTCCATACGTGAAAATTATGGCATGCGTGTCATGTAATACATGACTACATGCTACGCTTATTACGCGCTTACGGCCCTTTCGCTGTAGCTCCACATATACCAAATTTAGTATCACGTAACGCTAATATGCGATAAAGGTGAAATGACGCGTCCGAACAGGATAATCATGACTACGTGTCATGTAAGCCGTGCCTAAATGCTACGCTCATAGTGCGCACGCGGTGGTTTCGCTAGCTTCACACATACCAATATTGTGTTACGCGAAGTCAATGGAGGACGAAGGTATATGACTGGTGTAAACTTGATAATCCTGATATGCGTGCATGCCATGTACGAACATGGCAACATACCACGCTCAGGATGCTCTGGAGGTCGTTTCGCTCGCTTCCCATATACCCAGTTTGGTATTACGTGTCGTCAATGGACGACAAAGGTAAATAACACGTCCAAACGAAATTACGACATGCGTGTCATGTATACAAGACATGATTACGTGCTACGGGGATAGTGTGCTCTGGGCCGTTTAGCTAGCTCCACATATACCAAATTTGGTATTACGTGACGTGAATAGGCTACGGAGAAAAATGACACGTCCAAAAGTAATCATGACATGCGTGTTATGTAAACATGACTACATGCTATGCTCATAGGGTGCTCGTGGCCGTTTCGCTCGCTCGACATTATTCGAATTTGGTTTTACATGACGTGAATGGAACGAAGGTATATGACTGCTACAAAAAAATCATATTCATGGGATGCCTGCCATGTAAAAGCGTGACTACATGCCTCGTTCTTGATGCGCTCGCGGCAGTTTCCCTAGTTTCCCATATATCAAATCGGGTATTAAATGACGTGAGCGGAATACGAAAGCAAATGAGACGTCCCAACATGATAATCATCACATGCGTACATGCGTATCATGTAAAACAATTTCGCTAGCTCCACATATACACAATAAGGTATCGCGTGATGGTAACAGACTACGAAGGTAAAATAAAATAGGGGACCCTTAAGCTTCGCCTTCAAGAGTTGAACGCGATAGCAAAATCTGGCCCCTAGCACACCCTTCAACAGCTAAGTGCATACTTAATAATATATTTTGTTACATATACACGCATGCACTCAAATACGCACACAGTATTTTGGACCAGTGCGCGCAATTATCGCCGACTGGGCTCATTTTCGTCGTGACAGCTGTCGAACGAAATGCGTTAAAGATGCCCTGAAACACTTTTTCAGGTGACCATAGAATGAATTCACTAGAAGAGCTTATTGCTTCACGAATTCAGCGCCGCAAAAAAATTAAGAATCCGTCAAGTGCGGGTGGAGTTACAAAGGTTTGTCGCATGCTGCAATTGCATTATCTCTTCTCTCGTCCCGACGAAGGCGCTGAAAGCTAAGCAGGGAGGGGTGGCAGGGCAAAGAAACTACAGCGCCTCATGACCTTGAGCACTCTTTTTTTCCTTCGTAAGCGCGGCTTTTCAGTGTGATCGCGTGAGCACGCGTGCGCAAGTAGCAGCCTCCCGCGGCTATCTCGGCAACTTAATTTTAGGGGCGAAGCTCCTTATGGCGTGGCTTGAGCGTCCCTCGTAGTACGTAACCACCAGTGGTACATACCCGAAATAGCGGTCCTTACGATTTCGACCTCCAAGGTGGTTCCGGTGAGAGATTTCTTCTGTGCGTTGTTGAACAATAAAAAATAGTGCTCAATGCACATGTTAATGGCTGCTAAGGGGGAATGAGAGACAGGAGCATTCGGCCTTTAGGTAACGCGCACGCTGATTGATTTGATTGATATGTGGGGTTTAACGTCCCAAAACCACTATATGATTATGAGAGACGCCGTAGTGGAGGGCTCCGGAAATTTAGACCACCTGGGGTTCTTTAACGTGCACCCAAATCTGAGCACACGGGCCTACAACATTTCCGCCTCCATCGGAAATGCAGCCGCCGCAGCCGGGATAACGCGCACGCTGCGATCCCCATTAGCAGCTATTGGCATGTACATTGAGCACGATCTGACAAGAAAGGGTTGCTACGTTATACTCGCTGGGTGTAACCTCCTTGGTTTTAGAAAGGTTTTGCGAGCGTTGGGCCGCATATCCATGAATACAGTGAACTAGTATATACCATGAACTCGAGGTGGTTTAAGGTGGGAAGTAAACCCGAAGCGCAAGCCGTAAGAAAGTGTGCATGTGCCACCTCCCGTTTAGTCCTTGAAATGTCCGCTGGATGGCGGTTCTATATGGAGAATATATGATGAAAAGATGCGAGATGGTGGTACTTAGAGTGCTGAATAGATGGACGAACGGACACACAGGCAGATGAATGGATGGACGCATGAATGGACGCAGGAGGGGGATGCATGGACGAACGCAGGGACGGACGCACGAACAGACGCACGCACGGACGGGTGGATGGACGCATGGACGGTTACACAGACGTACGCAGGAACGGATGGAAGCAAGAACGAATGGACGGACTTATGCTTCGCCCCACTCCCCATCATTCACTCCGTAGATATGCTGCCATTTTTTTCGTTCACAGACGCAAAGACGATTTTTCACGCACAATCAACGGGGCCAACGACGGTGGCGGGTTTTCTGCGACATGAGCTCTCTAACGCTGTCGCGTTAAAAGAACACATCCAAAAATAATAATGACATGCGTGCCATGAAAAGCATGACTAAATGGTACGCTCATAGATTGCTGTGGGCTTTAGCTTGCTCCACATATACCAAATTCGGTATTACGTAACGTGAATAGACTACGGATGTAAATGACACGTTCAAAAATAATCATGGCATGCGTGTCATGTAAAATATGACTACATGCTACCCTCATAGCAGGCTCGCGGCCGGTTTGCGATTTGCACATATACAGAATTTGGTTTTACGTGACGTGTATGGACGACGAAGGTATATGACTGCTGCAAACATGATAATCATGAGATGCGTGACGTGTAGGAACATGACTACATGCCACGCTTATGATGCGCTTGCGGCCATTTCGCTAGCTCCACTATACCAAATACGGTATTAGGTGAGTGAATGGACAATGAAGGTGTAGGACTGGTGCAAACACGATAATCATGACATGCGTGCCTCGCAAAACATGACCATATGCTACGATCATCGCGCGCTCACGGGCGTTTCTCAAGCTCCATATATACCAAATTTGCTATCACATGATGATCATAGACGATGAAAATAAAATGACACGTCCAAACATGATAACGTAAAATAGGTGTCATATAAAGCATTACTACATGCTACGCTCATAGTGCGCTCGTGGTCATTTCGCTAGCTTCACAAAACGGAAATAGGTCACTTGAATCTTAGGGAGACCCGGCACGTACAACTATATCGCGTTAAAATTCCATCAGCTGAGGGAATCTATTTCATGCGAGGCTGTCAGTGAGTACTTGTCTAAGCTAAATTTCTTATTACAGCGAAAGTTGTTATGAAATCACAACTTTGGTAACCCGTCACACCGTAGTTGTCCGCCGCCACCGTCGCTGTCTGTAACCACGTCACGCGAAATTAGCAAAAAAGGGATCTAGTACCAATGACAAAGCGGCGTTCGAACCAGGGTCCAGTGGGTGCCAGCCCTGCATTCTACCTCTGAGCCACGCGGGCGCTCGGGACTTGTTCACAAACTTGTCTTAGGCAGGCTTGACGTCAGGAAAGGAATCGCATTATTACGAGTAACAAGCGTTTCAGAACAGCAAAAGGACAAGCCGTCATCGCGCAGTGCGAATAGCGTAACGAGTGGGTCGTCCAATTCTCCAACCCATTATAAAAGCTTGTTGTTACTCATCTAATAACTGTGGCACAAACCCACTTCAGACGTAATTTCTCACCGTCACCAGCCACTGCATTAACAACTGGCACAAATTTCCTGCAATTGTTTGGCGAATTCACCGTTTCTCAGATGAAGGACGAAAAATAGCATAGCGAATTGGGGTTTGGTACTCAGAAATTATTACTAATAATGCCGTAGTGGGTACCCAGCAAGTGTACCTGCAGCAGATACTTAATGAGTGTTTAGTAAAGAGTGTGAAAGGCCCATCTTCTAGCTTTCGCTGGGACTGTACTGCGCCTTCTACGCTGGCCTGGCCTATTTTATAATTTACAGTACCAGTTCATGGCAGAAAATGAATTGTAATAAGAATCCAAATGCTTCGATTCACCGCCTTATTTGAACATTGTGCTGATCCTTCTAGAAAATGTTTTAACACTTGGTCCGCCAGAATCTATATATGAAAAACACGATTGTCGCCTACTCATGATAACACCCAAAGAACATAAAGACGAATTTGTATGATACAATGTGTAGGTCTTTTTGTTGTTTACTAGTAAGAGTACTTTTTTGTTGCCATTGGCATAGTTCTATTTCCTTTTGTATTTAGTGTATGTGACCCTGTATGTGCAATGTTTTTGAATTTTCACTGGTTGGCTACGTATTAGTTTTTCCTCCCATGTACGTTATATGAATGTATTTTTTGGGGGGCCTCAGGTGCACTCAAGCTGCTCTTCTCCTCTTTGGTACGGGAAAAATGAAGACAAATAATAATAATAATAATAATAATAATAATAATAATAATAATAATAATAATAATAATAATAATAATAATAATAATAATAATAATAATAATAATAATAATATAATAATAATGCTTTATATTATTACTATCAATATTAACAATACCTAGAGGGCGCCTGTTTTCTTTACGAACTTCATCATGGCTCTATGGAAGGCCTGAGGGTCGTAACCGTGCCCATCACCTCATATCATGGCTTTGGAGAGGCGCTATGTGACACGGAGACTATACATGCGATAGGTTGGGCATTGCCAAAGCCATTGACCAAATGCATCCCCATAAACTCCTCTCCAGGCATCGAGCAGTTGGAATAAGCACTAACCTTGCAGAATTAGTTGGAGCCCACTTTAAAAATCTTGTTCAGTATGTTGAAGTTAGGTGCATTTATGTGGCGTTTCTTGTGACAAAGTACCCCACAAGTCAGTCTAAGAAGATGGTGCTAATTTCATTCCTCGTTCATGTCAATGAGATTGCTACCGTCGTTTAGCGTGATGTGATAGCAAATCCTTTCAGGTATAATTGCGCACTGTTCAAAGATGCTAAACGAAAACGCACCAAATAAAAGAGAGTAATAACCTTAGCTACACGCATAGGTCGGCGAACTCCCTTATGAGTCGAACCACTCGGACTCTCTCAGACTTCGATCGGGCCGTGAGTATGAGTCTGAATTTAGTCTGGGCAATATTATGGTTAGTTTGAGTCCGAGTGAGTCCAAAGTGCGAGCTACATTTTTTGATTGTGCCTGAGCGAGTCCCGCGTACTTTTGCCGACCTATTGTCCGGTCTACCAATCTGCAGCATTGCTATCAGCCTTACCTATAGAGACGTATTTACAAACGTGTACTCACATTTATTCCAAAAATGTATTGTTCATACACCATTTATTTATTTATTGGTCATAGATATCACATACAAAGAGGAATGTCTTGATTACAGCACCCCCCCCTGAACTTTTCTAGGGATGTTCCTGATAAATATACATTAGGTTTTCATCATATTAAGCTTAAATCTCCTAAGCCATTCGCAACCAATCATGACTCATATTCCAACGAAACATAACAAGGGCAGCAAGAAGAGAACCTATTGCGTGAGATATCGATGTTAAGGAGCATTTACACCACGTTCATCCAAGGTAATTCTAAGCTAACGGACTCAAGAGCCGGCTCATGCACTCAGACTCAAATCGAACCTTGAGTCTGAGTCCGGGTATTTGTTCTCAGCTGAAATAAAAAAAATGGCAGCATATTCACGAACTGAATGATGGAGAGTGGGGTGAAGCATTCGTCCGTCCATTCGTTCTTACTTCCGTCCGTCGATGCGCCCGTCTGTGGGACCCTCCATGCGTTCATCCGCCCGTCCGTGCATGCGTCTGTTCGTGCGTCCGTCCCTGCATTCGTCCATGCACCCACCCCTGCGTCCGTTCATGCGTCCATCCATGCATCTGTCTGTGTGTCCGTTCGTCCATCTATTCAACACTCCACGTACCACTATCTCGCATGCTTTCATCATATGTTCCCCATATAGAAGCACCGCCATCCAGCGGACATTCTAAGGACTAAACGAGAGGTGGCACAGGCACTTTTTCTTACGGCTTGCGCTTCGGTTCTACTTCCCACCTTCAACCACCTTGAGCTCATGGTATATACTAGTTCACTGTATTCATGGCACTGTGGCCCAACGCTCGCTAAACATTTCTAAAACCAAGGAGGTTACACCCAGTGAGTATAACGTAGCAACCTTTTCCTGTCAGGTAGTGCTCAATGTACATGCCAATGGCTGCTAATGGGAAATGAGAGACAGGAAAATTCGGCTTTTGCTTTCTTACGGCTTGCGCTTCGTATCTACTTCTCACCTTTAACCACCTCGAGTTCATTCAAGGTATATACTAGTTCATTGTATTCATGGCACTGCGGCTCGACGCTCGCTAAACCTTTCTAAAACTAAGGAACTTACGCCCAGGGAGTATAACGTAGCAACCCTTTCTTGTCAGATTGTGCTCAATGTACATGCCAATGGCTGCTAACGGGAATCGCAGCCTGCGCGTTAACTAAAAGCCGAATGCTCCTGTCTCTCATTCCCCATTAGCAGCTATTGGCATGTACATTGAACACTATTTTTTATTGTTCAAGAACGCACAGAAGAAATGTCTCACCGGCACCACCTTGGAGGTCAAAAATGTTATAATTGTTACATACTGCAACAGCTACGAGGGACAAACAGGTGCCGCTATAAGGAGCCTCGCCCCTAAAATGGGACAATGACTCTTAACGCTTATAAGTAATCGTGAGTCAGCGTAATTTATTCAAGTGACCATACTGGGCTCAGAAATATCGTTGCCTATAAATGTTTCAGTGTAACGCTAACCGAACACAGAATGTGGCAGGACCTCACTGAAAATGCTTGCGTTCTCCGCACATTGTGGGGTTTTCACTGTAATCTTTCAGGTGCAAGCCGACAGGGTAAACATGACGTTTATAATGCAATATTGCAACTTTTTCTCGAATATGCTTCAGCTCTGTGGGATGCACATACGAAACTGCGTATTGCAGCATTAAAATGGGCACAACTAGGGACAGCTAGGTTAACCTGTAATCGCTACAGGTGAACTGACAGCGTGTCACATATGCTAAATTCTTGTAATACGTTCAATGAAGGCGACGAGAAAGATGACACAAAATTTATTGCCGAATCGAAACAATTTGATTCCCGCATCTTTTAGTGAACCTGGGCACCCTTTGCAAACGCAGTTGTGAGACCTTGTCTCGAAGGTGCTTCTTGGACACGCTGTACGTCCCGATTGTGCTGTCAGGTTCGAGCGGAGCAGTCTGCCATGGTGTTCCAGCGCAATGAGAGGCTGGAGGGGGAAGAGATGAACGAATCGGCATTGTTCAAGTTGTATATTAGGCCCTGACACTCCCGCAGTATGCGATCCAGAGGGGCGACCTCACCACGTGACATGCATTTGTTTGCAGTGTAAATGTCTGGATACAGGACATGCTTAAACCTGAGGTTTGAGCATGAGTCTGTAATTTTCTGTAGTGTACAGCTTGCGCCCTGTTTAGCTTAAAGCATGAGGTGTGGGTATATGCGTCTCTGTAACTGGTAGTGTGTGGCTCACACAACCACCCCCCGCCCACACGTTCGCAGTACCACGCAAGGACTCGAAACGAAGACTAACGTTTTAGCATACACATTTTCACAGGAGGGAGAAAAACACCACCGTGATGGGCTGTGCGCGGGAGTAGAAAGGCCAAGGGCGCAGCCTTGTCAGTGCATTTTTGAGGGGTCACGCCCATTTGCGAAGCCCAAGAAGGACTATGGTGGCCCCCATGAAGGCGTTTTTTAAAAGTCTATAATGCACATATGTATTCTCAGACTCGAATAAGCGCAATATATTAGTTCACTCTCTTGCATCAACACTTAAGATGATAAAGCTATCACTGATTTACGTCTACCAAATGATGCATACAACTATTGTTTTTTCATAAAATTTTTAATCAGCCGATCGCATTGTCAAATAGCATTGACTATATTTAAAATGCCTATATACGTGCGAAAATGTGAGCTATTATGTTAACAGAAATATAATAAATATATACATCGACTCTGATAATATATGAATCTTTCTGTCTCTTATGGCGGGCCTCACACACGTGTTTTTTTTTTTGTACCCTCACCCATGCTTGGGCATAAAGGAGTCTGACCTGTCTACGAATAAATACCACAGCATAACAGGCGTGACATTGAGAACGACTATCGTGAATTTTATTTCCTCCCGGCATTAGTAAAACTCTGCTGTTAGGCCAATGCAGAATAAGTTTTCAAAAGATGACTTGAAGACGCTAAACTTGATTCTGCCCTCTAGCACCCTTAGAGGCCTTCCATATTGTGCAGTTTATTCACACTGTTTGGTAACATGTTGCCTCAACAACGCCGTTTGCTATTGCTACGCTTCCTGCTTTAATAAGAGTCTAGTTTGTGAGACTCTATAAGATTGGATATGCAAGCTTTCAACATGAAAACTGCTCCCTATGACACGTTTGTTGCTAATGGAAGCTTCAGATACGCCCAATGGCTCTCGCTGCTATTGTCGCCTATTTATCCTTTGTTTGAATTCAGAACTCAGTAGCCGGGAGGCTGATTATCGTCTTCAACAGGATCGGCTTTTGTTGTCTTCTTTCCCCTGAGCTTAATAACTGTGCAGGCCGACAGTCCAAAACATAGGGACATCATCAGGAATATCAGAGCGACTCCTGCGGCAAAGCCCGTCGCTTTCAGGCACACCAAGCTGCCACTGGTATCTGAAAGAACGCAAAAGAAGAAAAAAAAAGTGCGCGTTAATTTGCGCCCTGAATAATGAAGTTGCGTGCTCTTGAACCTTAAAATGATATTCGAAGCTGCCCGTGAATACATATTACAGGTGCGTGGCACAATAAATAAATAAATAAATAAATAAATAAATAAATAAATAAATGAAATGTTTTGATCACGTCAGGCACGAAAAAGGAGCGGAAATACAGACGTTTCTTGATAGTTTCTAACTTCATTGCGCAACAATGAGGAACGCACAGCTTTCGCGTTCTGTTCTGTTCGTGCCTCGAGCAGAGTTTTAGAAGCAAAGTGTATCTGAGAGGTGAGCTGCAGTGTTCACAGTGGTGGACTTAGCATAACCCGATGAACATTGTTTTTTCTCGGATAGTGCTGCCTAATATGCATCACGACAAAGCCGATGGAGCGGCTGTCGGTGAATTATAGGTTCCTGCCGCAGTATGACGATAAATCAGTTGTGGGGAATGCAGTCGAGTAAAACAAAAGTCAGCTCACCCTGGAAATATTTCTTTGCTGGAAGGTAGCCCTATTATTACATCACGCACTCATGCAATACGAAGGTGCACCGCACCTGGCAATGTTAATGTAATACGTCTCTCGTTTGAAATAGTGGCTTCTATAGCTTGGTAAATTGCGTACTTGATACCGTACGAACGTGAGCAACAGCGCGGACTCGTAAAAACTGTATTCTCAGCTTTGTAGCAGTGCACATATTAGCGCGTCATATTCACTGCCTCGACAGCCCGATGCATTGAACTTATAATGTGAAAACGGAGGCTGTTTGTTCATTTTTATCACGCTGGGGCAAGAAATGAGAAATTTTCAAAATGCGACGTGGAATAAAAAATAGCCCTGGGGTCTTTCTTCACATAACTTATGGGGAGCCCGCCATGTTGTTACTGTGGATTAGCTTTTGCGATGAGAGTTCTTTAATGTGAGCGCCTATATAAAAGTTTCAGTGGTTTCCTATTGCACAAAAATGCGGCATACACAACAAAGCTCGAAATTGTAGCCTGTAGCTTAGTACTGCGGCACCGGTTACGCTGGACTTTGGTATTTCTTCTAAAGAAATGACCAAGCACGGCAGGATGAAACCGCGTGAGTAATAAGAAAGTGCATACTTGACCCTGTCTCAATACTGTTGGGCTTGCCTGTGGCTGTGCAGTGGCCTTTCGTGGACACTAATAACCAACTGTTCCTGCAGAAAGTTCTATTATTCATTTATCAACTTGATCAATCGCTTCTGATGGCATCTGGTAGCGTCAGACTCGAGAATGAACACACACGTATTCACGTTAGGTTTGTGGACGCAATCTAGGTTTGTGTAGCGCTTTCGAAGGGATCCGATATCTTTAATTGAAGCGGAAGTTTGGTACGTAAACCACAACGAACACCATATAGGTCGAGATAACTAATGATCTCAGTTAGTGCCAGCAAGCCTCGCTTATTCAGGCCGAGAGAAGAAAGGGTAAACCGGAAGAGCGGCGCGCGTGACCACGAGTGAATATATACCCGCACGCTCTCTTGAAGCAGTTGATGATGGGTGTGGTTTCACTCATGCAAGAGGGTTAGGCATGAGCGGAACACAGTGGCTCACAGAGCTGTACAAAGCAACCATTTCGCCACTATAACTATTATATCTGCCTTTTTCACGCGTCTACAATTGCAGGCGATGGCACAGTCGCAGGAGACGAGGTGGCAACACACCAGAGTATGGAAGGCTTTGCTGGGCGTCCGCGTCCGTGTGGAGGACCTCGAGGGCCTGGAATAAGTTCAGCGTCTCGAATGGCGTCGCTGTGTTGTTCCCTTCGAGAGCTGCTGATCTCTTGCGGCGCTGGCGCCATGAACACTGCTGCGTCTGCGGCGAAGCAAACGCGTGGAGGTCAAAGACTAGCAATTATCTTACAATGTTTCAAAGAAAGTTAAGCCTGTTAATGTGGCAATATGATGAAAAATATTAGGACACCACGTTATTTACATCTTTCCGCACGGCTATACGCACTCATCTGTGTTTTACATGTCTCTGTGGTCATTTTTCTGCACTTTGTCGTAGTGCTGGCCAAGATAATTCCTGTGTCTGTCCTCCCTGGTCATTTAGACTGTGCTGGCAGCAGCACCGGCGTCACATTAGGAAGACCAAAACTCTCGCTCATGCATGAGGCACCCGCCGCTGCCATGGACCTAGCTGCGCTGGTTCATAGTGAGTCATAAAAATGCTTCTCAAGACGGTGGTCATGTCAAGCTCACTCTCTGTCTGGTAAAGCCGAGACTTCACCGGTTTGCAAGGTTGCACACCACCACAAGATCAATGAGGCTTTGGTAGGCCGATTTCGTGTCAATGCTCTTTCAAGGTGTTAACACCAACAGCACCAGCAATAATAATAATAATAATAATAATAATAATAATAATAATAATAATAATAATAATAATAATAATAATAATAATAATAATAATAATAATAATAATAATAATAATAATAATAATAATAATAATAATAATAATAATAATAATAATAATAAAATAATAATAATAATAATAATAATAATAATAATAATAAAATTAACCTAGAGTTATCTTACACCAGACCCAATACTTTGCTGACTTGAAAAAAATTATGCATGTGCCTTTATTAGAGAAACAAGATATGTTTTAATCTCCAGACCAGAATCATTTCAAGAAGCAGAGTTATTAAGCGAGAAAAACTGAAAACAAAGATGTAGTAATAGGTAGAATAATGCTCCCGCATGTTGCAGCTTTTATTATTACTTGCTTAGTTGTTTCTAAGCTCTGTATTATGGATAGAATATTGAATTTTATGACCCACCTAGCTGCGCGATCGTATAGTTTGGAGCCAATAATTCATCGGCTTTCGATGCTACATCGATACCTTCGAGATTGACCAAATCCTCGATCCGCTATAGAAATAACAGGCTCGCAACATTTCGTCTAACGATGACAGACCACATGAGATTACAACATTAATGCGTCATTATGTACACATCAATGTTTACATCATAATGATTCTCCTTAATATTATGAGGTTTCATAATATAGACGCCTCTCGGAATCTTCCTTTGTAAAATTAAGATTCATATGAAGACTTTTGCTCAATGAATTTGTCAAAAGCAACCAGGTTACACTGTTGCTTTGCATGAGTACGACAGACAAGTTCAGTGGACACTGTCAAGAATCTAGAGAACAAAAGCTACCATTCACTTCACTGTAACAGAGACATGAAGAAGAAAAACATGCATGGCCCTAGAAAATTGATTGCAGTTGATAAAAAAATTCGCCATGGTTTGAGATATAACACGGCAGCATCATCACTACTGTGCGGACACTCTATACAGCCTGAGATTACTGAGTAAGCAGCGGGGGAAAGCTAAGCAAAGTGACAAGAGTTCATTTTAGTCGAACTGCACGGTTGGACAGAGAGCGAAGAAAGAAACGAGATAAAGAGGCGCTGACTAACACGTAGTTTATTCGTACCTTAATGAGGCATAAATATTTGACAACAGAAAACGCAAAAACATTCAATATGGTAGAACGTTCCTCAAGCATCGCTTCAGGGGGCTTTCTTAGTAGTTTCATCTGAAGGTTTTGCTAGAAGTGCCTAGTATAGTTTGCTGGATAGTGCGTTATCATCTTACGTTCTATCCCGTGCAAGATTTCACTCAGGTGTACATTGTTTATTGAAGAACACAAGCACAACACTTCGTAAAGAAAGCGTGCGCGGGCTCACCGGGCAGGAACTGTGGCACATGTGGACGTCGCACTCGACGTACAGAGCCCTGCTGCCTGTGAAGCGGAAGGCCTTGAGGAAGGCAAACAGCGCCACCTCTTGACCTCCTTCCGCACGAGTGGAATGCGAACCTCGGAAGGCACTCAGAAGACGCTCCTGCAAGGTGCAACTGCGCGAGCAAGTACGCAGAAAAAAGTATACAGAGAATACCTCAGGTACGTCCAGGTCTGGCCAAAAGGAGGTTAGTATGTCCAAGTATTGATATTTTCACACGCACTCTGCTCATGTAACAAGGTTCTGGGCAAATACTGCATGTTAGGTAAAATAGGGTGTCTTTCGCAAGGCATCACAAGCTATCTATAGCTCTGTTGGCGGGGGCAAATATGAAAAGAAATCTAAACAGCAACAATATATTTTGCTTAAGCGTATAGGTTCTGTTTCGTTACAATTCGGCACGTCTGACTCATCTTTAAATAAATTATTCGTTATTATATTTATTCTCACCTGTAGTGAAGAAACATATGAAAAGACATACTTTCTGACCTGTCTTAGCAATAATGGCGAGCCGTGCTGCAGTTCATGTGGTTTCACCTTTAGGCGCGATTGATTGAGTGACCCATTATTAAACGTTGATGACATATTTGTGCTTCATCGATTGAGTAATTACGGCTAGCAGCATGCTTAAGCTGCTGCAACAAAATCCACTAAAGGTACAGCGTGAATAATTCATTTTCCTCAGTCAGTCGTGATCGAAGAAAACTGACGAAGACTATTCATGTCACTTTGGTGGCACCTGGTTCGCAGGTATACGAGTGAAACGACCTCTGATATGTTGGCAATTACTTATTCACCATAAACAGCGTGATTTCTGCGTGAATTGTTCAAAGTTTACAAGCCCTGACATTTATTGGATTATTCGTTGCCAACCGTCTTTCTCTCGTAGTTGCCCCGCCTCGGTGGTCTAGTGGGTAATGTACTCGGATGCTGACCAGCAGGTCGCGGGATCGAATCCCGGCTGCGGCGGCTGCATTTCCGATGGAGGCGGAAATGTGATCGGCCCGTGTGCTCAGATTTGGGTGCACGTTAAAGAACTTAAGGTGGTCAAAACCTTCAGGCCCTCCACTACGGCTTATCTCATACTCATGTGGTGACTCTGGTACGTTAAAACACCACATACCCATCTATGTCTCTTGTACTTTATTTGTTTTCTAAATCGGTAATATTAATAATATGTTGTTATAAATTAGGTTTGTAACTTCAGGTGTGTTTAAAAAGCAACAGCATGTAGTAGGCACGATCGGTAGAAGCTTGTGCCAAAAAATTGTGGTTAAAGACACTATTTCGAATTATAAATGTTTTTGGCTATACAGAATAGTCAATTACGGTATTTTAGTAAAGATATGACGTCAAAGAGGAACTTTACGAATTAGTCTGGTGCTCTCAAAAACGGGAATCACTCGTAAAATTGAATAAAAACAACAGTAGATATTCAGCCTAAAGGAAAACAGACTCGGGAACTGGGCTGTAAACTTTCCTGTTGCATAAGTTTGCACACTGCGCATTATACAGAGAAGCTTTATTTCATAGTAAATGCTCCACGTGCATGGATGATAACGCCGCTCTGGTAGTGCTGTGCGTGTGACAAATGCACTGAGGTTTTTCAACTGGCACCGACGAAATGGTCTAGTTAGTCGCTATTGAATATGTTGGTGTAAGTTTCTTGCGTGTTTGCAAATACGTAATTTTCCTAATCACTTCAATTATCTTCAGTAGTATGAAATAGGCCAAATAGGCTATGGCCAAAAAACTATATATGTCATAAATTAGAGAATACTTCAGTCTGTTTGATAGGGGAAGTAAGATCATGCATTCATCGTGTCTTTCTACTGCTTGTGGTAGGCTGGTTGTCCAGCAAGTAATTTCAGACATTGAATTTTCTAGGGGCCTCTTGCCAAGACATGATAGCTTCCTCGGGATAGAACGGCCAATAGGGAAGGAAGCCAATAGAGACTGCAAACGTCAACGTCGGTTGGAAGTCTATCCCTTTTCCCTCCAGCCTTGTGGAAGCGTCTTTACATACAGTCTTACTGTAGCCGCTATGTATACCAAATTCTGTGGAAATTTATGTGGTTAGATAAGTCCGAGGAGCATGCAGCTGCGAGAAAACAGTATAACGAAAATGTACCGCGACCGCACTTCATTCAAGTAACACTGAAAGAATCGAGCCGACGAGTTAGCGACAGTGGCAGAGGCCCGCCCAAAAAACTGCAGTGAATTAATGAACTGCCCAGTTTTGATATTTGCTTGCAAAATCAATTATAACGAGTTGCGTACATGACCATGCTTTGTTTTTTCGTCTGCGAAAACAAAGATTCAACGGTGTTTGAAAGAATGGTATTCTACAGCTTGCACCCCCTTTGAACCGTTCACTGTAACATTATACAGCCAAGTAAGTGAACTGCAGCGCTCACCCGTGCACATCAACGAGTTGCAGCTTCTGGTCGGCTCCGTTGTGAGCCACGCAGTTGCTCACGAGGATATCGACGTCCCCTGCGAAGAGAGCAGACAAAACCGAGAATTCCCTAACGCTCATTGAAACTTCTTGCCTTGAAACCACGACGCATTTGAAATTCACAGTGGTGAATAAAATAAAGAAGAGTGGTGTGTCGCCTTTCATTCTGTTTTATCGGAACCTACTTCTCGTGGGAGAAAAGAATAAAATACACAGAAAAATATAGATTTACTGAAATTTACGCTGTGTAACGCACGAGCTCTGGTAATATTCTGGAATCATAATACAGCTGCGGATAAGGCATGCAAGCCTATTTGTTTTCCAACTTCTGGGTCCATTATATATTCGCGCCGCTTCTTCAGAGACTAAGAATGAATCAACCAGTTTAAATAAACGTTGATCCAAAAATAACGGTCTGACTTATTATGTTAAAACTCACATGAAAGACGACTCTACGATTGAATCTATGCAATGCACTTTAGCAATGTCATGAATGTTATTCTTACTGAAGCAACAGCTGGCAAATCACCAAAAGAATTAAAAGGGAGATTAACGAATGTTTCCGATACCGCTTGATGCCCCAGAATTTTTCACAGCGCATCTTAGAATCTGGTTAATTGATAAGCAAATTGTACATTCATAACAAAAGAACAAAGACAGTTAAGTATGTTCTCACAGATACCGAGAAAGAAGATTGTAAAATGTAGCGAAAATAATGTAAAGTTTTAAGTCATACCAAAAGGCAAACTAATGCACTAGAACAGCAGTTCAAGCACAAAATTCAAGGCCAAAAGCTCTGAGGTTCTGTTCACTGTTTAACAACTATTCTCATAGGATCTGACGCAAATGACTGCGTAATGCTGGAAACTATACTGAATTACGCAGGTGAAACACAGTGTGGCTCTTGGATATTGTGTTACAAATATTTGACACTCTCGAAAACCTTATATCTGTGAGCTCTTTTCCTGGTAATATTTTTATATACATTCAATGATTTCACCGGAAAGCATGATGTGGTATACACGTACTCACAATAAGAAGTGCATAGTACGATTAGAAAAAAAAATACCGTGAAACTGCATCACCAGCAATTATGATGTATGGAACTGAGCTATAAAAAGATGAAAACATTGCCGACGTAGAACAAACTTTTGGCCTTTCTTCGATGATAGATAACTGTTGTTTGCTCTGTTGACAGCATATATCGATCTCGTTTGGTGTGGCGAATTCGTTCGCGGTGATTCGCAAAGAAATTCTCCGCCACACATCGCGAGATTTAATTCAGTCATGTGGGTCAGGCCTCCCAGGTGGCCTTACCGGCCAGGAGGAGGTGGCGTTGCGAAGACTACGTTTGAGAGCAGCATTGGCTACGTCGGTCACATATGCCTGGCCACGACATCTACATGCACCACTTGAATAGATACCTGTCCGTACTGTAAAATTGAAGCGATCACGGCTACCATGAAGCACTGGTTGGGTATATGCCCTGATCCGAACGACATTGTGAAGGATTTCATATATACAATGACTACCAGGCCATGATTCATGGATCTATGCGCCCAACCATGGAGGGCTTTTATTGTATGTCACAGAAACCATGCTGTATTTTATAGAACTGTGTATGCCGTTGGACGAACTTCTGAAAAAAAGTGTAGTTGGCATATAGGGAACTTTCTCTGCTATTTCTTGTTGCAATTGTTTGGTGCTTTGAGCATGGTTGGTTTTGTCAACTTTATGCTGAGCATTGCTATTGGAAGGTGGTTACTCTCTCGAGACTCTCGCAGAAGCGATTCTTTAAAATGAGACATTACATGGACTTCAGCCGCTTCATTGAAGCTTATTATCTTTTACACCTTTTCTGAAGTTAGTGAACGGTCTACGGACCAATCTAGTGACACTCGCTGTTTGCAGTTTATATAAAAAAACCTAGTTTTACCAAGTTCTACTATAATGATATCAATGATGAAAGAAATAAACCTAGAATGATCGAGTTTAATTTCAGCCCTTATTTGTCTTGCATAATTACTACGTCCCCCACACAGGAAATGCACTCTCACTAAATTCTACGTAAGCCTAACGTGGCTAGCTAACTTCGACGATGGCAACAGTCTGCGAAGAAAACAGACGAAAGTGATTCAGAGTTGTAGCAGTTTATCTTAAATGGGTGTAAAGAAGATGCTCATACTGCTTTACATAAGCGGTTTCTTCAATATGTACACTATTACTGGTGATCGCAAGAAGTTTTTAGTACATCTACATCTTTTTTTTCTTGTGCAGACCAATTTATGAGTTTTATATTTATCGGAGACAAACCAGTGCTATGTGTTATTAGTTCTACAAAAGGGTTCTAGACAGGGTTGCCGTTGGTGGCTACGTAGCGCCAAATTGGCCACTTCAGGACCCTGAACTAAGATTTGAGGTTGACGCATTCGATACTTTCTGGCTACAATGTCCTTTGTTTTCTACTCATTTAGGTGCCAATTTTCTACTACTGCCAGGGTGGTGTAGCAGCTTCAATTCTCGGCTGCTGAGCCGAATGATGCGAGTTCAATTCCGGTTGTTGCAGGAGGCAGCCGCATCATTTCGATGGAGGTGAAGCGCTACAGACTCGTGTACTGTGTGATGTGTATGAATGTTCAAGAACACCGGATGGTCGAAATTTCCAGCACCATCAACTACAGCGTCTTTCATTATCATATGGCGGTTTGGAGACGTAAAACGCCACATATTATCATTTTTTTTATTATTTGCCCGCTTCCTCCTTTCAACGTTTTTCTGTCGCGTTCACCGATGCGCGCGCATGTCTCAGCAGCAGGTTGTTGCGCATCGATGCCCACCAAAGCAACGCACGGCACGCCCGCAAAGAGAAAGTTGCGCACTTATCGGCAAACACGTGGCTAGCACGACGCTCACGCGGCACACTATCTAATATGGCGTCAGTTTTTTATGTTTAAAGCACAGTGAATGTTCTCGAGTATGGAACATTATGGAACTAAAAAATCTACAAGAAAGTGAAGCACATCTGTTATTGTTGTAAACCCAATAATCAATATTGGTGCGTGGCTACAAGGAAATGCAGCCTGCATTTCCACGTCCAGTGGTCTCCCTGCCGGTTTCAGTATGCACCAGTAAAACTTCTGCAAATGTTAGATGGTCATACTGGCTTGTCAGCTGGAATGGTCCAAAATTACTCTGGCAAGAAGTCTTTCCTGTATAACTATATACTGCGCTCTGAACTTATGCGTACTAACCATTCGAATACAGTTGCTTCCCAACCTGCTGCTAAATATGGTTTATAATGGTTTATAATGGATCCGTTTTCTGTTCGTTTTGCTTGAAATGTATGTATTCACTTAAATACCCCCCCCCCCCCTGTAATGCCCAATTGGGCCTATAGTGTATTGATATAAATAAATAAATAAATAAATAAATAAATAAATAAATAAATAATCATCAGAAAAGTCATAACCGCCTGCCTATTTACCTCTTCACCCTTGCATTGGAACTTGTCACTTGAGATAACTATTGATATGTTTGCATTACGCGCAATGTAAACAGAAAGTATGTAATACTTCTTCTAACATTAGTAAAAATTGTTGCAATATAACGTCCTGAAACCGCTATATGATTATGAGAGACACCGTAGTGGAGGGCTCCAGAAATGTGTATCACCTGGTGTTGTTTACGTTCAGCTTAAATTTAAGCACACGAACTTACAGAATTTCGCCTCCATCGAAAATGCAGCCGCCACAGTGGGGATTGAGTCCCGCGACCTGCGGGTGAGCAGCCGAGTACCTTAGCTACTAGACAACCGTGGCGGGGCATGATACTCTAACTTAATCACGATGCTAGAATAAAAGTCACGAAATTAGCCTGTCTCCATCCGTCTCTTACAGCGCGTCAAATTTTTTTGGCACTTGAATTTATTTCATTGCATATAACATTGTCGTGTCCTTCACGACACGTTTGTTGTGTCACCGCAGTGCCGGTCCCCCTGCGTTGGTTATCTCTATGAGGTAGGTGTTCCGCGTCATGCAACCAGAAACTGTTCTAACACGCGCAAGAAACGAGTGGCATTACTTTGTTATTGATAATGTTCGTGTTCGTGACGCTGTAAATAGATTTACGCAAACACTCACCAGTCTGGTAGAAGTCAGTTAAATGCCAGTTTTTGCTTGCTGTATTCTACTACTTTTTGTTATTTTTGATCCACTCTCCTATTTATTGATATAAGCTATTTATATTAGTTTATTGATATTGATATTTATTGATATTAGCTGTGTGCTAAGTTAACAATGAATGAATAAATTAATTAATGAACCGTTTTCGCAAGTGTGCCTTCCAGACAAAGCAAGAGCAAAAAGTTTATCTTTTTTGAATTCTTTTACGTGCTCGATATCACATCTATTGTGTAATAATAAAAGCTCTAGTCATAATTACTGTTTTTGTTCGGTTTAGAAACAAGTTTCGAGATAAAGTGAAACGACATTACTACTGGGGCTACTTTTACCTCGAAATCGGGCTCCTCTTAAAGCCTTCCCCGGGCAAACCTTGTTGGACAACTGCCAAGGGATTTACTTTTGGCTTGTTTTCTGTAATCGTAATCTTCGTGCTAATCTTGAATAAAACACTGTTGTTTTTCAGTCGTCTTGCTGTTTATACGGCCAAGAAAGCGCAAACAAAACTGCTATTTCGTTGCACGAGACAATACACCACGTGACACCTACGCAGCACGCTGGTCATAGTGATGACGAGAGTGAGCGGGTCACCCACTGTGACTGGTCCCTGTGCCCGAGGACCGGACAGGCCGTAGCCCAGGCGCACCTCCATGCTGCACTGCGGAGGCGGCAGGGTGAACACCACCGCTGTGCCAGTGTTTACCCTGCACGTGTAGAAAGAAGAGAGGCCACTGCAGTGCGCGCAGCCAGTTATGATGCTCGATCTCTGCATCCCACATCTCCCGGCACAGTTTCTCATTGACCATGTGACTCGTCGGGGAACTGACGAATTCCCTGAAACACGTTCTGCTGTGCCATATGAGCAGTGAGGGTGTTCACTATCGAAAGAGGGCAAGCACAAAAAAATACGAAAGTAGTGTAGCATATCGGCCGAACTTGCCTCGAGTACGTGTAAAGCAGGCAACACATGATTACCCTGTCCCCTGTCACATCCTCAGCATTGCGCTGGCAATCAACGTCACACAACTCACGTGCAGCTACTGTTTAAATTAAGCAATCAAAAAGCACCGATACGCTGTTTTATATATGCAATCCATCTTCCAGAAATATGTTCAAAAAGATCATGTTTAATTAGGAAGCAGCAGACGGAGACAGGCACAAAAGGAACGAAACAAACACCACTGCACTCGCAACTACTTTATTTCGCAAAAGTAAACACGGTTATTATACAAAACGATGTGTGCCAGGTGTTACTATGGCGGTAGGAGCATATTTTTCAAACAGGACAATTTGCACTCGCTTGAACTAATCGTTGCTTGGCTAATACATTTGTCTTTTCTTTTTACGATGCGGGATGCCTCGATAAATTACTTAGTCATCTGATCCCTGTGACTGGAAACTATTTAAACTCAGGAAACAGCGAAGTTCAGGCCCACTCTAAGCAATGCCCCCTAATGTGAGAGTAAGCATCACTTGCTAATGCTCTCTTGTGCTCCGAAATTCCTGTATGCATGCACCGGCCAGTTTGGCCGATGTACATCTTTCCACATGACAGCTTCGTAAGTAAACGTGAACTATCACCAACTTGCACAACTTTCAATGTGGCTGAACTTCAAAAGGGTCAACTAAGACCAGAGAGGGTATGCGTATCATCACCAACAGTTTTCTTTGTGTGTGTGTGTGTGTGTGTATGTGATGCTTTATGGTGCAAGGGCCAATTGGTGGCAACAGGGCGTCATTTCAGTAAACAAGAGAAGTGAACTATGATATGGTACGTGGCTGTATAGGGGCCATAAAATTCCTCTCGGTAACGCAAATAAAAACATAGAAATATTAAAACTGGCAGTGACGTGAAATATGTGCAGTGATAGTGAATTGTGAAAGGTTGTCATAATAAAACCATGGTGAGGATGTAGCCACCACAGCCGCAAGCTTGGTACGGAGGTCGTGCTACGGATCAGCTCGGTATAGGGCGTGAAAGCAATCAGTCTGCGCTCGTCAGGTGTATGCTGAGTTCATGCGTGCTTTGTGCTCGAGGTGTGAGCTGCAAGGTATGAACGGTTTGCCGTTTTTAAACGTGGCTTGGAAATTTGTAGCCGTTCCAGAGTGATTGCCCAATTGAACGCTCAACTACCTCTGTAAGGATGCATTTCACGTTCGTGTTATATCAATTTCTATACAGGGGGATCAGTCACATTTTTGTTTCAGAAAAGCTTCTGCGGCAAACAAGGGTCCAAACTAGCACTTGGTATCCCGGTTGGTAGTCGACTTGTCTGTGGCGGAGTTTGTAGCACCATGTGCCGATGCCCTGTTGTTTTATGTTCAGACGGGTCAGTTGGCGCGCTTGCTCAACTCGTTGAACAAAACACTTGGCATCTTCATCATATTTGTCGATTCTTTCAATGTTGCATAGGGGCACGGCATCCAACATCGCCTGGGCATCAAGACCGTATAGAAGATGAAAACGACGTGAAGCGTACTGTCTCTTACGTAGTGGTATCGTTTGCGAATGTTACGTAGAGCAGTACCTCATAAAAGTCATCACACGTCTTGTGCAGTACGTCTATGTACATAGCCAGCATATGAGTAACCGTTTTGTTCAGTTTTTTTGTCAACCTTTTTGTTTGTGGGGGACAGACTTTACGGCGATGCATGGTATAACTCAGCTGGAAAGCGTGCTCAAGAAGCCTTCCCTTAAACGCTGCTTCTCGGTCTGTGATGATGCATAATAGAGCACCATGGCGTATTACAATTCCCGCTACGAAAACCTGAGCAACTTCAGAAGCTGTGCCTTTGGGAAGAGCCTTTGTTTCTGCGTAGCGGATAAAATAATCTAACGACGATTATCCGCTCGTTTCTCAAAGATGACATAGAAAACAGGCCCAGAAGATCTATACTGACCTGATCGAAAGGTGGTTTGGGTGGCTCTATAGGGTGAAATAATCATGCAGGCTTCACAGACGGGGACTTTCGACACTGTAATTCGCGGCAGGCTTGGACGTGTTGTTTACGCAAGCAGCAAGTTTCAGCCAATAGTAAGACTTGCACACTCTAGCGAGTGTTCGAGTAATACTCAGGGGGCCAGATGAAGGTTTTGGAATGGCAAGAAAATAGACTTTGGTCATGAAGCCCTTCTCGAACAACCAATAGATAAGTTTCTTCGTTGGCACCTGCGTTTTTTTTGTACAACACGCCCTGTCGCAAGCAAAAGGATGACAATCCGCGAGCTATATCCGCGGGTAGAAATACACTGCGGCCTTCGAAACGTTGAAATATAGGTCGCAATTAAATATCCGCTTGCTGATTTGTAGCTAAGTCTGATATGTTTACGGCTCCAAGAAAGGGCAGTCGTCTTCGAGGTTTTGAGCGGGAGGCTCAACTGGCGCGCGTGACAACGTGTCTGCACCGTCGCCCGCACGACCCGACATATACACGAGAGGGACGTAATACCTCCGCAGCCGTAGGCTCCACCGGGCTAGTCGTCCAGAAGGGTCTCTCGGGTTCGCAAGCCAACACAGCGAGCCCGTCACTATCTTGAATGGGCGTCGGTAGTGGTAAGGTCAAAACTTAGCTAGTGCCCACACGACGGCAAGTTACTCATTTTCTGTGGTGCTGTAGTTGAACTCTAGGCGTTATAGGGTGTGACTTGGGTAAGAGATGACTTTTTCAACTTCCTCCTGCTGCTGTACGACTACCGCGCCCAGATCGAAGTTTGTGGCGTTGGTAAGAATTTGTCTCGGCTTCCTCGTCGAAGTACCCAAGAACAAGAACGGTTAAATTAGGCAACCTCGAGCGTCGCAGCGACAATCACCCTACAGACAGCTATTTGCATTCCAGCCCTCAAGGGTCAATCTTGTTCTGGTCGGCAAGCTATCAACAGTGTGGTCATTAATATATCCAAAAATGGAATTCACATTTTTTTAAGACAATACTGTGGGGGTCTGTAAATAGAGCACATAGTGACGAGTATATTCAGGCCTGCTCGAACAGCCACTTCCTCAAAGGCTGTTTGTAGTTGTAGATGTTTGTACATGCTACATCTTGACAAACTATGTTGCCACGCCACCATATGACGCCACAGAATCATTTCGGTCCATTCGGCATATCACATAGGAACCTAGAAAGTTTGAAGAGTGTTTCTTGTACACACAGCACTTTTGGTGAATGTTTGTCTAAGAGTTCTGAACATCATTGAGGTTAAGCAGTCCTCTGATATTCCACTGCATTATTTGTGTTTCCATACTGAGATTGAAGTAGTGCTTTGTGTAACGAAATGGAAGTGACTGGTATTCAATAAAGTGTCTTATTTTATATAGCCTTTGGGAGGCGCTGATATTATGTTTTGTCTTTTGGAGTTCCCGAGAGGATCTCGTCGCTCCTTCGGCGCAGTCTGCACTGATGAACCAGTTGTGGCTATTGCCTCCAAAGAGGCGGCAGACGGCCGCGTACGTATGTAAGGCTTCGTCACGGTGGACGGAACCTTGGAACCTTCCTGGCCAGAGGTCGATTAGACCTTCTTAGTTAGTGTGCTGCCCTGGCTGCTGCCAGGGATCACAGAAAAGATCGAAGAGGCCATGTTGAGGGAGGGCAAGCAACCGAGGCTGCTCCCCCGAGAGAGTTGATGGAGTTTTCTTCGACATGCTAGGCGTTGTGCAGGGCATCGCCAAAAGCCGTCGTGGTGCTCACCCCTCATGCAACCTTTTGGCATATGATGGCTTCTCTGCAAAGTGCGAAGAGACACGCTGCCGAGCTTCACGAAAGCTTCGGTATAGTTTGATTTTTGTTGTTGAGACTTTTTCCTCACTTCCACGCCCTGCAGGATCTGGAATAGGCCGGTAGTCACCTTTAGAATCGATGCAGTGGAATTCCAATTTTCATTATTCATCAATGAAGTGTCCAGTAGTGCCCCAGTTGGCGCAATTAAGCTGGACTTGGTACCTGTGAAAGCCATGGTTACAGCGCTGGCATAAAAAGCAGCGTCGCGGGTTGGATATGGAGGGTCTTACAGGTACTTTCAATTATAGAGTTACTATTTCAGTAGGAAAGGCATGAATGCGAAGGTAAGAATATTGTGTTTTGTTGGCACTTCTTCGTTATCTCTCCTTGTTTTCATTCGCTGCACCTGGGTGACATTCTTCTCTTTCCAACCCATCAAAAGTTCCTTCTCGTACAGATTCATTGGGTCGCCATCTGATACGACGCCCTTGACGCTGTTCAGTGTTCGGTGGGGTGTCACGGTGATGGAGTGATCAGCCTATGTAGTCACTCGTATTGTGTATGGTCTTTCAGTTCGAGAAGGAGGTCACTACTGGTTGTTTTGGAGGCTTCGTAGGCCGCCCCTAGGATTTGCATCAAACACAAAATTTGATACTAAAAAAGGTGACATTTTTGCGGTTTTCTCTCTGCTGTCACAATGAACTTTGTGGTCCTAAAGTGCACCGGTGCAGCGCCTTTTTGAGGGGCGATGAATTTCAAAAAGGCGAGAAGATCCCATGGGTGATGTTGTTTATTCGGCAGCCATTCCTGCCGCCCACCATGGAGCCAAACGAGGAGACGCTATGAGACGCGGAGGAAACGTGAGCGCCAGTCGTAAATGGCTTGTATAACAAATATAACTGTCCAATTTTGAGCAATTACATAAACTTAACCCTCACCACCAGAACAATTGGGAATAAATCAAAAAAAGAGGATGATAGGACATATATAACACAGGAGAGAAAGACAAGATATGGGGAGATAAAGAGAGAGGAAAAGGTGGCTGCCAATTTCAGCGGTGTGGATCAGCTTAGGGGTGCTGTCTACATGAAGCTAGGGCCAAAGGGCTGTGTTGCCTCCGCCGAGGGGCCCTAAAGGTCCAATCACTCGGCATTGGCACAACCCCCAGGAGCCCCTTCTCCCCGAGAACGGCTAAGCGTGGAACATAGTCGAAACCCCTCCGCTAGCTAGGGTCCATGCCATCGCCACACACCAAACGCCTGGCTGCACAGAAAGCCCTGCGGGACATTGTCAGCAGCTGTGAACCTACTCGAGGAATGGTGAAGTCTATAAATGTGCCCCGGTGCAATGAAGTTCCGGGAATACGTATTGTCGTAGAGAACATTTATTCCTTGTTTTACATATATGCAATTGGCCCATGAATAAGCAAAATAATAGTACCGAGCTCTCAGAAAAAGAATAAAATTTCACCTTTTGCCATTACTCCGAAATTTCAGAACTTTGACGGAGCCCCTCTTGAGAAAAAAGAAACATGAAGAATTTTCTGAAATGAGTTTCTTTTCATGCTCAAGAGCCGGGTTCTCCTACAACAACTCAAAGATGTGCAGAAGGCCACGACGTGGTGGTGGGGATAGGCCTCCTCATCTCTACGTGGGAGCGGCCCACGATGATCCCCTTGTAAAACGGGAGTAGAATGCTTCAGGAGCGCAATGAAGTTTTTGTTATTCAACTATTCATTGAGATAGTCTATTTGTGGAGGTGGGTGGAAAGTGTAGCTGTACGTGGTCTTAGAGAGTAAACATTTTTTTTTCGAGTGCTTCAGTGGGTATATTGTCCCCTATACAATGAGAGGTAGACTCTGAGGTGGTGTTTCACTCATCTCTGGACACCTTGATGGCAAGCCTTTCATTTCTCACTTTTCGAATCACGCGTGGGAGGTTCGGGAGTAGTTCAGGTACGCGCGGCTTCGCACACACATTTACTTTAGCACACACTGCAGAGGCACCGGTTCTTCCCAAATGACATGTGTCGCACATTCGCGCCTGCTCAACACATTGCAATGACAGACAGGTGCTAAAGATAGCCATGACAATAACGTTAGGAGTTGGACGTTCCATAACCATGATATAATGATGAGCGGCCAAGTAGTGGAGGGTTGCGGAAATTTCTACCATCTATTTGGTGTTTAACATGCACTGAGATCGCACAGTAGACTGGCTTTATACGATACGGTCACCTCCACCGAAAGGCGAGCGCCCAAGCCGCGCTCAAGCCCACGACCTCCGTGTCAGCAGACGACCACTGTAACTGTTGCACCACCTCGGCGGATGAAAGGCT
Organism: Rhipicephalus annulatus; assembly: GCA_013436015.1. NCBI lineage: Eukaryota > Metazoa > Arthropoda > Arachnida > Ixodida > Ixodidae > Rhipicephalus > Rhipicephalus annulatus. The sequence goes on from WOVY01009663.1 coordinate 634,528, forward strand.
TGCCAGGTCCACCAAAAACAACAAATGGCACACACGCCACACGCATCACCAGTGATTTCTTGAAACTAGCCTATAACAACGGTATAGCAGTCACAACAGGCACGTCGCAGCCGCGGCCAGTCGTGCCAAGACAGCCGCCATTGCTGGCCTATATCCTCCGCTTACGCATGCCCCCAGTGATCTGCTGGAAACCAGCGCGTAAGAATTCCAGTGAAAAAAAAAGCTTATTAGCGCTATATATAAATACTACGTCGTTAAAGTCACTAATGCGTATGCGTTAGATCTTGAAAAACTCGCCTAACAACGCGAAAAAACGTGCTTATATATGCTTACACTGATCTATAGCAGAATCAGCATGATCCCTACATAAAAACTATCTAGGCAACGGGCTTGTATCCATGCAAAATAGAGCTATTCATTTCATTACGCCTAACTAACTATAACCCTATTTTCTGCATAACACACCTACAAAAGCACGCATGAACAATGACAAAGTGTTGGACGCCCCCCCCCCCCTTCCTCTCTAAAGAGAAGCGCTGGCTACGCTACTGCACCGAACAACTCACAAAGCAAATTATAAACAAAGCACAAGTCCACGCATCTTACGCTCTTCCTTTTTTTTTTTTTCCTATGCTGTCTCGTTTCCCTTAAAGGCTCTTCGCAGTCTCGCGTCCGCCAAGCCCCGCTGCGGTGGTCAGTGACTAAGGTACTCGGCTCCTGACCCGCAGGTCGCGGCATCGAATCCCGGCTGCGGCGGCTGCATTTCCAATGGAGGCGGAAATGTTGCAGGCCAGTGTGCTCATTTTTGGGTGCACGTTAAAGAACCCCTGGTGGTCGAAATTTCCGGAGCCCTCCACTACAGCGTCGCTCACAATGATATCGTGGTTTTGTGTCGTTAAACCTCACAAATCAAATCGCATCCGCCAACCTATTCAGAGAGCCATGAATGCTCGCTGGAGTGTCTCACTTCCTTGCTGCTGGCTGCTGTTTCCAGTAGTTGGTGGAACTATAGGACCATGTTGAGCCCAAATATTTCCGTACAGTCAATGTTGGCACGGTAACATGGATAACCTAAATAGTGTTCTTATGAGCTCTAATTTTGAAAATAGGAAAAACGTGCAAATTGAAGAGCTAGTATTGTTTCTTAGACACAATAATTTTGAAAATTTACAGAAAGTGATGCCATGGAGAGTATAGGGAATGCTACTACTAGTTGTAATATTAATGTAAAGAAAGAAAAGTACTAAAAAAGATAACTTGCGGTTGCCAGGAACCGAACTTGCGACTTTCGCATCATGCATTGGACGCTCTACCGTGAGCTACAGTGGCAGATATCTCGCAGTCCAGTTTCCGGCATATATATATATATATATATATATATATATATATATATATATATATATATATATATATATATATATATATATATATATATATATATATATATATATATATATATATATATATATATATATATATAGTTGTGACTGTGCCTTCTGCGCAGGCCTGGCGTTTTTTCTGCTTGCTGGCTTGACGCACGTGCTACGTGACGCCACCAGGCCGTGCGAATCGGCTGTGGTCCCTTCACGTCGGCGTGTAACGCAAAGTACCGCTGCCACGCGCCGGTTTTATAAAGAACGAAGGAACAGATGCGCAGTCTGTCCACGACACCACGCGTGACGGAGCGGTTGCACGCATTGAACGGACAGGCGAGCTAGTAGGGAGTTTTAGAATAGCGCACCGCGAGCCCTTGCGGTGCGGTCGCTGCCACTGCGCATGCGTCGTAACACGAGTCGCCATTCGCATTCGCAGCCTGCCCGTAGAAAATCCGAAATAGTGGGCGGCGTGCGCGGCCCACAAACGCTGGTTTTGAAGCTACGGTATCACTGCGATTGTGCGTAGTGGTTTGCAGGAGGGCAAACGCTATTCTAAAATTTATATGGCACCCGCTATGCCAGCAACGCCCGCAGAACCTGCAAACGTTATTCTAGAACTCCCTGGTAGTCGTGCAGTGTATGGAATAATGAAGCAGGCGCACAGTGCGTATGGTTCACGTGGTTGCTAGGCAATGCGTGGTGACGTCATCATGGTGTGAATTTCTTCTTCGTTTTCGTTAGCACTGAACTGATTACGACCGGCTGTTAAAAGCCAACGTAGATTGAGGGCTGTACCTCAAATCTTCACGATTGCGTTGACGTACGGCTAAAATAGTTACAAAGGACAGTAACACAAGATTGCACCTAAACATATCTAGTGTGAAATTCCGGTACCTACACCCAATGCTACTCTGAGATAAGGCACGACCTACGGTGCATTCGAAATTCTCAGTGGCGACTTGACTTGCATGTGACGGACTTTGAAAACTGGCTTTTTCTGATAGAGCCCTATTCGATGGCTTTTCACAAAAAATGAGACACAAACGGTGAAACTTTGCCAAAATATGGATTGCTCAATTATAACCAGCATATAGGCGAAAATTTGTGCTGCTACACCAATGACAAGCCCATAGCCAAGACATTCAGAACTTTCTCGCTAAGCTTCTTGTGCTTCGGGCAGGTACCTTGGCGTGTACGCTCGAGCTGCGCAATTATCCCACTACACGCCCATCGTAAGTTTCATGAAGTAGTGAAGCACAAAGTATGGCACTATGCCATTAGTCATTCTGCCGCTAACAACTACACAACTGTAAGGCATTATGTGCCCTTTGTGCAGGGAAGAAGACTCGCCGACAGGCTGACCCCGAAGTGAGAGCTACGCTCGACTCCACGAGCTCTCACTTCAGGGTCACGCGGGTTCTTTCCGGAGAGCTCAGTGGCGCTCGATGGACTTCCCGAAGTGGTTTTTCATTTTCGTTTGCACACATCTCAACTGGTCAGCTTCTCCTTGTGCGTGTCAAACTACACACTGGACGTTCCCCTGATGTAGTAGCTGGTGTTAGCCAGCATTGAAGTGAGATCTCACCAGTTCAGTGACCGGCTTCAGTTGGCATAGCGGGCGGGGGAGGGGGGATTGGCGTAACTGCCTGTCGACATGATGCATTGTCCAACAAGATGTCCGCTGTAAAGTTACATGGTGTGCGTCGAATGTACCCGCCACCTGCACCAATGTGTTACGGGGAGACGACAAATGACAAGTGTATTTACAAGTAATATACCAAAAAAGAGATCGAGGCAACATTAGCCACGTTGGCGTAAACAGGGGACAACCCGTCTTTATATTCTTCGTCTTCTAGGTAAGCGCCACGTAAAATTGTGATAATAGAAGACTTGTATACGGGTTTTTCTGAACAGTTCCGAGCTAGCTCCTCGATCACCATCAACGGGAATTTTTTTAGAGGGGGTGGAGGGTGGCAGTAGCTGAAGGTTCTGGCTATTTGAGTCAAAGATACAATTTCATAACTTTACAGTAAAACACAACACTAATAAATATGTCAGAGAGGGGGAAGGTCTACCCTCCAGTCCTCATTCCCCCCGGACTGAAGCATTATCAACGTCAGTGCCGTCGACTGTAGACCTATTGATAGTCACAAGCTCCGAAGAGCTGAAGTGTAGTTGGAAAAGGTCCCCACACAGAATAAAATATGGTATGAAACCTTCTCAACACTCTAGCGTAAAAGAATAAAAGGAGCATAGGTGGCACTGGAGGCCCAATGCTACAAAGATAGTGGAGTCAATGGGCACGCCCTCGGATCGACGGTACGCAGATTGAATCCGACCTTGTGAAGAACTTTCGCCACCTATATTATCTGTCTTTCTTCTTGTCCTTGTCTCCTTGTCTCTTTCTTCTTTCTTCTTGTCTCCTCTCTGTCTCTCTCGTTCTAGTCGCTCTCTGACTCATCATGGACACCTCTTTAAGCAAAGCCGCAAAGGACGAAGATTGAAAATGGGACGTAGAAAGCATGTGCTGGTTCCAAGTGATGGTGATTTCTATTTCCGACCGATGAATTACTGCGAGCTTCAACAACCTCGCTTTTAAAAATGCGGAAGATATCACGTAACGGGGGAACCAATGTTGTGCGAAGCACGCAGTTGGCAAGTGACTGTGTTGTAATTTTTTATTGAGCGAAACATTACGAAGTGGTTCTAAAGACATGTACAAATGCACGCACAGAAGTGCGTTAAAAAGCCGCATATTTTTTGTTTGACAAGAGGTTTTACAGTTGCGCAACGATGTCATCCAACACACGGATATTGACAGCACCAGAAGCAATAAACTGATATAAAGTGCTGGTCCTCGCGAGGATGGTAGGCCTGGACACTGCTACATACACAAACTTCAACCTATGGCGCCAAATTACACTTGATGTTAACCCGGCGAAGCAGCTGTATCATAGGAGTATATATGTAACGTTTTAAAGTGGATAGCCCATCATTGCAACTACACTTACCGTTTCACAAAAACTAGAATCTACTTGAAGATTAGTTTTCAGCCCTGGCGTGGCTCTGAGGGAAAATATTTGTTTGACACGCAAAACTCAGTGGTTAGAATTCTACTGGAACCATGGAATTTTTTTGCATTCGTCAGCCCAATGCTGCGGATGTTGGCTTTTTCCCCACTTTAAAATTACCCGCATCTGTTCTCACTGTTTCTGGGTCGATATAAATTATCTGTCGCCTATGGCACGTACCCATCAGTGGATGTGTGTCACACGTCTCGCGGAAAGGGTTTGATGACGTACGCCACTGCATTGTGACATTATACACGTCATGACAAGCAAGTCATATTTGTGAAACCTTCCTACTCTTCGATACGAATTTTCGTTTACCCCTAGTTAAGGGGGTGATTGATGACGAGATCACCCGCATGTAGGCAGTTTGGAAGGTTAGATCCACCGGATTTCTACAACATACTAATCCTAATACAAATCCTAATCGTAGGGAGATAGATAGATAGATAGATGAATAGATAGACAGATAAGCTCTCATAACACCAACAGTACGCCGAGAAATGCTTCGCACCTAAACAGGATGAACGTATTATTGCTCCTCGCTCACCTTTCGCTACTACTGGGAGGAAAAATAGCTGAAGACGCGAAGTCGCGTGATTCATGTTCAAGTCGCGGGCGATTGCTTCAAGGAATTTCGAGCGTCCCATTATAAAATCGCGATAGCGCGGTAAAAATGGCATTTTCCTTTTCCTCGTCATTTCGAAAATATAAAACTTCCGAGGAAGAAAGCGTGCGACAGTCAACGTTTCATGTAATCATTTCCGGAACACGATGACTACACAAGGAAAACATCCAGTCTTGAAGTAAGATAAACATCAAAAAAGGAACCGCTCTCTTAAGATGCGAGTTTTCCGGATACAGCAGTGCGAAGGTTAGTAAAAAAAGACGGCGTGCCGGAAATGTTGTTGGTAATGCTCGCCGCTCGATTTGCGCTGGAAGCACGAAAAGCACACGTGCCCTCGGTGTTGCGTAAGGATGCGTAAGTGGGGACAGCTGTTGAGTAAGAGTTCCGTTAACCTCTTCTCGGGTGTCTGGAGGCGCTTTGCGTTACGGGAAAACCCCTTTAGAACGAGGACGCCGGAAAAGTAGCTGTTCGTTCTATCATACATGCGATCTTTGTCGCCGAAATAAACACTCGAGTCACAATGAGTGCTGTGTTCTGATGTAAATTATGTTGCGTAGGGCTTACTGTGGAAACAATCTGTTGACCTCGTGGTGCCATGATGGAATAAAGTTCAGATCATTATTCCGAGGGGAAGAAATATGCGCAGAAAACTTGCGGATATTTGAATAGCTCACATTAAGTGCCCCGAATAGAGAAATAACAAGAGAGAAGGAAGTCAGGTAAACAAGGCGAACATGCAGTGTGCTGTCGTGCAATGGGGATAAAAAAAACGGGGAATGGAAAGCGAAAAAGGCGGAGAAAAATAGCTCTACACGCAGGCACAAGTACGGTCACTCGCTGTGTTCTGTGTATCTGTGATATGCACGACTTCGGCGTTCAAGCATTGATTCAGGAATTGAGGCAATTGAAATGGCTGTGGAGCTACGGAAAAGACCTGGAGAGCTGAAAGCACTGGATTAATAAGCTCCAGCAAAGTTTCGGGCTGCCAGAGTACTGAGCACATTCGCTCAGGAGCAACTCCTTAATAGAGTCTGCGGATTAGATATGATTACTGAGAAAATACGCTAACGACGCCTCAAGCAAAAATAATTGTATTTCACCTCCATCAAAATAAGGTTTTTGGGCTGCCTATCATAAGCCTTTTGAACAAGGAAGAAATGTGTGGCAATTTAGCTCTAACTGCAACAAGAATGGGTGAGCATTGCGTTATGAGATGGGCCATGGATTGAGTCGAGCAGATCATACATATGTATACCCATGATCAACAGCCCGACTAGCGGCAATGCAGTTGTTGGGCCTCGATGGTGCATGCACATGATGAGTCCAATGGCGAAATCTCAGCGTGATCATCAGATCTACTCAAAAGACAATTTTTGTGTGCTTACTGTCCTATCGTGCTAACGCAGTGAAACTGTTCCAAGTCAATCAAAATCTACAAACAGAACCAGCGAGCTTACAGAGCTCAGTGACCGAAAGACATGCTTATCACTAATCTGTTTTTGCGCAATTTAACATGGTAGCGCAAACAAACGGTACAATGTAAGAGCGGGACAAAAACAAGCGCAAACTAAAGCTTTCGTGTCATCACAGAAGAATTATACAGGGGGAAAGTAGACACAAAATGAAAAGACAACCGAATTGAGGTGTAGTCCAAGAGTGAGATATCACAATATAGATGTATTGTAGAGGGTGACTTCGCAGAAATATCAGTGTCCTTTATAAAAAGAGGCTCCAGTAATCTCCCTAGTCCTCATGTCGTGCATGATAGGCGTACAGAACAGAGGTGCGTGGAAATTCCGGTGCACAACTACATTGCGCAAGAAGCGGGTAAATGTGCACTGCTGGTGCACACTTGAGCGCATTGCAATGCTCTCTCAAGTGCGCATTCAATAGTGCGCAGTCTGCCTGCTTCAAGACAATGGTGTGCAATAAACAACCATTGGTAGTTAGTCAAGAAAAAATTGTTACGATTGACACCACTCACAGCCGTTTCTGATGGGGTCCACCATACCTTCATTTTCCTTTTCATGTTAATCTTTGAGTATTATTTTCTGCAATTTTCGATAGCAGAAAAAAACTACGTCAACGGTAGTTGTTTTTGTCCATATTTTAATACTATTCAGAAACGCATGCACATACAATACGACCTTAAACTTCTATAGTGCTGTTTGTTGCATCATTGGAGCAGCTTTTTAATTTTTTTTAATTCACAAAACCTTTAGAGCGGTGAACACCAAGACATTAGTAGAAAAGCCATTATCCTGCAATTCTGTTTTGTAGTATAAAAGTCATTTCAAGGTAACATGACTTCGCAACAACTGAATTCGACAGGTTAGCCGCAATACCTTACTTTGCGGCCTCATAATGAGAGGATGAAAAATTTTAAATGAGTTACCCTACCCCGCGCGTTCGCGCTCATATCATAGGCCAGTCAAGCTGTTGAGCACCTGGGCAAATGGTAGCAATGCACCGTTGGGGCTTGCGTTTGGCTTCTTGGACGACTTATGCTAGGCGTCGCTTAGAACTATGCATTTTGCAGCCGCACAAAGCAAGTCATTCAAAATATGTGTAGCAAGACCTTTCTTCGCCAAGTTTACATCGCTTTTCCGTCTACATTGTACAGGTTTTGTTGAAATAGGAATGTTTGTATGTGACAAATAAGTTTTCTGGTACCTCACGAGGTTGCGCAAGGGTTATGATTTGTTTCAAGGTTCTAGGATTTACCTAAAAAACTCAATTATTTCAATAAAATCAAATATGCAATCAGAAATAGACGTCAATAAAAACACGGAGGATCGCTAGGTGGCGTCGAGGAGCGCGGACGTGAAAACTTCGGCTCCCGCTTTTCTAAATGTTTTCGGTCGTTTCTTTGCTCCAAGATCACTTGGCTTTGTGCTTATTCGAACAAGCAAGCTCTGTGGTTTCAGTGGAGACGCCATTTTTCGCGGTGAGTGAACTCTTAGACATATTTTTGGGCTTAAAAGTTGCGACGTGGCGAGCGTCCCCGCTAACCCTAACCACACCTAGGCTTGGCGAGGAGTACGGCCGTTACACGTAGCCAAGGGCTCGGCCAGACGCGGCAGCTACTGGATCAACCTCCGTACGTCGCAGCCGACAACCAGGCACTGAAAATGCCTTCCACCGTAACCGTGGAGGGAATGAAAGTAAGCGCGGAAATTTTCGACGGACCAGGATAGGCCACCGCCATGGGATGCCGAAGACAGACGACTCCGCCGAACGAGGAGCTGGCCGCTGGGACGGTCGAGCACAGCAACCAGCCGAAGCACCCCAGGGGCTTTAAAAAAAGTCAATCGGCACTACACCGTGTTGTATCCGCTTCCAGGCTACCCCGCCTACCCAAAGACCAGATCAGGGTAATTATGAAACTCAGAGGTGGATTGGACGTAGCCCGAGTTGACCTCGTTCTGCTGGCGAGAGCCGTCATCATGGCCGCCCAGATCACCGACGAACAAGCACGGGAGGACACGATCTGCCCCAACAATATGCAAAACATCATTGTTATTTCTACGCCGTACCAAAATAATGCCACATCATACGTGAACGTGCAGAAACTGCACACAAACCAAGGCTCGTTCGAAGTTGCCACATACGTGGTCGCGCCCGATAATACATGCAAGGGCGTCATCAACAACGTTGACCTCTCCCTTGACGACGGAACGCTCAAACGTCTTATTGTGCACGACCGAAATCCCACTGCCATCGTGGCAAGACGCATTAAAAAGACCAAAGTCGTCGCAATCCTCTTTGACGGGCTGCGCGTTCCGAGCACACTGATATGCGGAACCGCCATGGTTCCCTGCTCGCTCTACAAGCGACAAGTCAATGTTTGTAGAACGTGCGGAGGAGTCAGCCATCGCTCCGATGTTTGCCGGCACACAAACGCAACGAGCAAGAAATGTCACAACTGCGGTGCAACGCTACAAGAAGACGGCGTGCATCACTGCGAGCCGAAATGCAAGCTTTGCGATGGCAATCACCCCACCGGAGATCGCGAATGCAAAAGACGCTTCCACATTCCATACATAGTGAGAAGGAGAAGAAGACGCAGAAAGCAAGAGTGGCAAGCACAACAACGTCAAGACGCACCAACATCTGTCACGTTTAAGGCACCCTGCCACAGCCAGGTGCCGAAACGGGAGAACGCCTCGAGCGTTCATCACCGTTCTCCATCCAGGGGGAGATCCTGATCCAGAGGGCGTTCCCGATCCAGAAGGCGTTTTCGATCCAGAGGCCATTCTCGTTCCGGAGGGCGCCCCTCGACCCTGTCGGGATCCGACAACCGCCTGTCATCTCGGGAGTGCTCCAGATCCCGATCGTGAACGAGACCAACAGCCACGCAGCAGCAGCAGCAGCAGCAGCAGCCGAACAATGGCTCCTGGGTCAGCAGGGTTGCAGGTGAATCACGAAGCACAAGTAGCCAGCCCAAAGATAAGGCACAGCCAGAGCATGCTCCCGATTCTCGTATTGTAGCGCTTGAACAAGAAAACAGGGCCCTCAAGAAGGAGCTTGAACAGCTCCGGGCCTCAATAGCTAGAATAGAGAGTTGCCACGGAATTAATCTGTCGAGCTCACCGGCACCACCGACAACACGCTCACAACAAACGATCCACAACACACACAAACGCAAAGCCGTAGACAGCGACAGCGACACGACGGAGGAGATCGAGATGGTCTCGATAGAAAAAGAAGCCCTACTGACAAATGTCGAGTCCGCGACAACTAAGCTCAACGACAAAATTGATACGTTGGCGAACACGCTTGCCAAGTTTATGGAAACCTTTAAGACTTACACTGACAAAGATGACCAGATGCTCGTGAGCCTGGAAAAGATGGCAGCCAACCTACCTGGGGCAGGTGCTCCTCAGAACCTAAGCGCGGACAAACCAGCGGTTACGGCAAGCGTGGCGAGCATACCTTCTAGAGCTAAAGTGCGACCAGTCAAAGCACGCAATTTCGCGGAAGTAACGAGCCGCGACGCACACAAGCTACCAAGCCAAAATGGCTGCTGACCGTAACGAGATTAAGATCTGGCAGTGGAACTGTAACTCACTTCCGAAACGCAAAGCAGCACTAACACAACTATTGCTAGCCTGTAAAAAAAGCCGCATATAATATTGCTACAGGAATGTGGAGAAAGCAAAATTGCTAAAAGCATTGGCATACAGGGGTACAGGGTAGCCAGGCCGACCCTGCACCCCGAGCAGAACAAGACGCGAGGAGTGGCTACCTTCATCCGGAAGGACATAATGTTCGCCGAAAGGGACGCCCTTGTATACAAAAAAGGCCTGGAAACGGTCCTGGTGGAAATCTTACCACACAAGTCTGTTAAAAGAAGCATCTTCGTGCTCAATGTTTACAGTTTTCCATCAGATAATAAAAGAGATTTCAACAGACTGCTTACCTGGGCGGTAAAAATGGCGGGTGACAATCCGCTCATAGTAGCGGGCGATTTTAACGCCAGCAGTACCGAATGGGGATACTTAAAAAGCGAAGGCAAAGGCACCAAGTTAGCAGAAAGTGCGAACGCGATGAACCTGCAGCTGATAAACAACCTTGCCCTCCTTTCAAGAAGAGGTAATTCGGTACAGCGGGACACAATGCCAGACTTAACCTTCACCAAGAACGTCAGAGCTACCTGGGATAACCATGCCGAAGACCTAGGTAGCGACCACTGCATCCTAGAAATTACCGTTGAGAACGAGGCGAAAGCGCCAAGAAAATTCAAAATCAGACTGGGACCAGTTCCGTAAAATACAGGAGCAGAAGGGCAATACAGAACTATCATATGAAACTCTCTTAAATGAATTAAAGCTGACAGCGAATGAGGCCACCAAAGAAGTCGAGACTGATGAATCCATCCAGGCAATGGACTCTCACCTGGCCAGTTTGCTGCAGAAAAGGCATGACCTAAAAGAAGCGTGGCGTAAAAACAAGCTCAGCAGACACTTACGCACAAAAATTGCGGACCTTGGCCGCGAAATCGAATCTCACGCCAAGACAATCTGCGCCCAGCAGTGGAAGAACACATGTGACGAAACAGATGGCAAAATGAGGAAGGGAAGCAAATGGGGGCTGCTCAAACACCTTATGGCGGACAGCGACAAACCCACCAGAGGCGGCACCCAGCTGCAAATTGAACGATTGGTGCACAAGCACGCCCAGGATAGTGGTGGATCCCGAGCTCTCCTCAAAACGCTAGGCCAAAAATATCTCCCAATGGATTACAAATCAGTAGCCTGGGAAAACAAAAATCCCTCATATGGAGGTCGACCGCAAGAAAAGCTAGACGAACCATTCAGCGAAGCTGAAATACGGTACGCTCTACAACAACTCAATGGCTGGTCGGCGCCAGGGCCAGATGGAATCGACAATAAACTGCTACGGAATCTAGACGAGAAAGCAATTGTAATCATTACTAAGAAGATAAATGAGGGATGGAAAACGGGTACCGTGCCTAAAGAATGGTGTAGTGCCAAGGTTTCGCTCATCCCGAAACCTGGAAAACCACTGAGCATTCATAACTTAAGGCCCATATCACTCACATCTTGCGTTGGAAAAGTAGCTGAGCATGCAATACTCAACTGTATCACGGACCACATTGAGAGCAATGGGCTCTTTCGACACAACATAATTGGCTTCCGCAGGGCACTGTCCACACAGGACGCCATGTTGATGCTAAGAGAACACATATGTTACGGCCTCCTCCACACGCCCAAAGCCATACTAGCCCTGGACCTCGCCAAGGCCTTTGACATCGTAAAACATGAGCACATACTGGGTCAAATATCACACATGAACTTAGGCGAGAAATTCTACAACTACATTAAAGGCTTTCTGGCGAACCGAACCGCCACCATACGCATAGGAGAGCAATGCGGCGAACCCGAACGACTCGGAAATATCGGAACCCCACAAGGGTCAGTGCTCTCGCCATTGATCTTTAATGTGGCGATGCACAAGTTGTCGGAGAAGCTCGCTCAAATACCATTCGTGCACCATGCCATATACGCGGATGATATTACCATATGGGTCCCATGTGCCCACTCATGTGGTGCCTTGGAAGGAATCCATCAACAAGCACTGACTACAACTGAAAAATTTCTTAAGCCAACTGGACTCGCACTGTCCCGCACTAAATCTACTCTAACGCTCTTTCAGCCTCGACGGAATTCCGGCGAAGAGGAGCAGCAAGTAGTGCTCAAAGCTGAGAACAACCAAACGATACCGCAAGTATATACGGTCAAAGTACTAGGGCTAACGTTAAGCGCCAAGGAGGGCCACAACAAAGAAGCACTCAAGCGCCTTGAAAAAAACACGAACAATTTTTCAAGAGGCATTGCTAGAATGGCCAACAAGAGAGCAGGCCTGCTAGAAGACAACATCATGAAAGCGTATCACGCCTTTCTTGTAAGTCACGTAGCATACGCGTTCCCGTTTCTGAAACTTACGAAGGCTGAAATTAAAAAGGTCGACTCCATGCTCCGAAAGTGACTGAAAACGGCACTCGGCTTGCCCAATAGCACGAGCAACGAGAAACTCGAGCAACTTGGTCTGCACAACACAGCCGAAGAAATTGTCGAGGCTCAGAGAGTGGCACAGATAACACGCCTGTCGTTGACGCAGGCAGGCAATCTCATCCTACGAGACGCAGGCATTTGCCCAATTTTTCAACCAGAGAAATGAACACAACTTGGTAATGACGTGAGGAAACACATTAGGGTTGAGCCAATCCCCCGCAACGTTCACCCTACGTTCAACAAAGGGCGAAGGAAGGACAGAGCGAGGGCGCTCATAAACAAGGCAAAAAAAAAAAAAACACAACATGCACGCGCTATTCGTAGATGACGCCCGCTAGTATGGCAGGGAGGCGTTTGCCATAGCGGTCGTTGATATAGACGGAAACCTCATAAACGCGGCAACCGTCCAAACTAGCCATGTCCACGAAGCAGAGGAAATGGCGATCGCGCTAGCCTTGCAAAGCTGCCAAGCCTACTCCACAATATACAGAGACTCTAAGACGGCGGCACGAGCGTTCGCGGCTAGCCTAGTAGCTAGAAGCACAGGAAAACTCACCGTCAACGCAATAAGAGAGTACGAGAGCAAAGAAACCATTGTTAAGGAAGAGAAAGCTCAAATCTACGTATCCTGGTTCCCAGCCCACATGGGACAGTTACCGGGACTCGACCACTTCAATCCCAACGAAGAGGTCAACCGCCTGGCGCGTGAGCTCACACGCCGCGCTGCGGACAACGACCCCTCGATGAGTGAGCGGTACGAGAATCTCTGCAGCCAGGACAAAGCACTCACATACAACGAGATCACTTCACATTACCGGGGACAAAGACGTGCCTTCCCAGCACCGCACCCAAAACTTAACAAAGCACAAGCTCTAACTCTCAGAAGATTGCAGACACGTACGCACATAACACCATCCACCTTACACAGAGTCATACCCGACACACCACCCACATGCTCTCTTTGCAACCATCCCTATTGCAATTTTGAACACATGCTCTGGCGGTGCCCTACCCATAGCGCAGCACAACTGAATACCCAAGAGGCTTGGCAGGAATCCCTCAAGAGCAATCAATACAAGCTGCAACTACAGGCGCTCCAGAGGGCCCGGGACATCGCTACAAGCCTTCGGCTGCCAGCGCCATCCTGGGTGGAGCCTCCAGGTTGAATTAAGGGTCGGAATGGCCCTTTCTCAGCCTCCTCAGGATATGTTTAAATAAAGTCAATCTCTCTCTCTTTCTCAATAAAAACACAGTATATGACACCATGCGTTGGGCACTAACGGGAAGAACCCAAATGAGACTGTAAGGGGCGATATGGGAGGATTGCATTTTGAAATGACGGAAGCTCAGAGCAAAATCGAACTCCAATGACAGGCTAAGATATTCGAAAGAGATCAGAGAGGCCCGAAAGGGGTTCCGTTATTTGAATAGGAACAGCCTTCATCCGCGTTTATATAGTAGAAATTGATTCAGGATGCTCCCCATGGTTGGCAGTGCAAGTGATACAACAAAAAGCGTTCAGTGAGAATTCAAAGAGAGTTAGAAAATTCATTAGATGGCGTAGATGAAAACAACAACAACAACAAACGAACAAACAAGGATGGGTCTGGTGGGTTACTACAGTAACTCTAAATAAGAATGAAGCAGCGAGGCCGTCTTTATAACTCCAATTGAAGCGATTTCATGTTTGCCTCGCCACAGTGGTCTAGTGGCCAAGGTACTCGGCTGCTGACCCACCGGTCATGGCATCCAATCCCAGCTGCGGCGGCTGTATTTTCTATGGAGGTAAAAATTTTGTTGGCAAGTGTGCTCAGATGTGAATGCACGTTAAAGAACCCCAGCAGGTCAAAATTTCCGGAGCCCTCCACTACGTCCTCTCTTATATACATATGGCGGTTTTGGGACGTTAAACCCTACATATCAATCAGCGCTTTCATGTTAGAATTGTGTTTGTGTTGCTCTAAAATGCCTAGGCATGTAGAAATATTCAGTACATATGAAGTATGCAGTTTTGGACACATACAAATTACGAAGCAGGTTGTAGTCATTGTAGACATATCCATGTGGATGTATGGTTGGGTGCAAGCCAACATGAAGCCTTGATATTTAGGCGAAACGTTGAAATTGTAATCCCGACCACCATAGACATGAGAAAGAATACGTTTGGAGAATTTGTGATCGGAAAGTAAGGAGAACCGAAGAAAAGCCAATGTTGATTTGGCCGCGAATGCGCCTGAATCGGCGACTGAATTTACTACGAACACTTATCTGGAACGGTGGCTCTCCCACTCACGTTGACCGATTGGCCAGCAATTGGCAGCTCGAGGGTGAAAGAATTGACACGTCGAAGCACTTCAATTGGTGAAGTGGCTCAGATTGTGTCCATGTCTGTCTGGTTACACGAATAGAGTGTACGACTGCCAATCAAGTTGTGTGAATAACTGAATGCAATAAAGCTCACATTTATTTCTATTTTCCATGAATTTCCGTTTACTGATCTTTTCTCACCGAAGAGATTACGTGATTGTTGAGAAGTGTTGAACCTGCGCATTGCGAAGAGAGAGCTTGCTATTTGCGTGCAAAAACGTAATCCTGTCCACCGAAGAAGCTGCGTGTGGTTGGTGCCCCTTTGATATTTTTAACATATCTGGCTAAAAGGCGTTTCCTCACATTGTAACACACTAAGGAACCACGACGTGTACACCATGTTCTGCATGTAATATGCTGCCCTAGGACACGATGTCAGAACTCTTCACAACACAAACTTGCTTGTGAAAATCTATACCACGCTTCATCAAAGGAAAGAAATGAACTAAGCTTCGCCTTTGTTGTGCTATATTTTACGAAACTGTGGAACTGTTGTTGTAGTTGTTTTCCTCTGCACATGGCTCCTAACCAAAGGAGGGGATTGGGCGATTATAAGGTGAATTTGCCCGATACTTTCTGCATTGCTTCATCCCTAAAAAAACTTTAGTTATTTAACTATAATTTAAAGTGCCAATTGCCAGTTTGAAGAAAAAATAAAGAAAAAAAGAAATAGTGAGACTACAATTTAGCAGCAAAATTGTTTAGTCGCATTGATGTATTCATGAACGGTGAATAAACCATCCATGCGGCTGTACCCCAGTGTAGAAGCTCCAAATGAAAGAAACAACAAAGGCGTGATTTAGTGGGAATTGCGTGGAGAGAGCCACAAAGGGCGAGCATCCCTATGAAAAGCAGAATGCGCTTTCTAGCGGGTAACGCTATTGGTACATAGGCATCCTGCACCGATTCAGTAGAGAAGGGCATATTAAGAGAAAAACGTTCTTTGCTTTCTATTCTCCTGCAAATTAGGTTTTTCCAGCCGTGAAAAGCTATTAACAGTGTTGAGGACATCAGCTGCGACTTCTGACAGCTGGAAATGGTGTTATGGTACTGAACTCCGACGTTTCGCCGTCACCGTCGCGAACGGAACCAGCCAGGATGTGCAAGCGTGGCAAGGGCCACTTTTACCACAGCGTGGCTTCGGAACCAACGACCATGTGACTCACCCTGGTTCTACCAGGGTTTCATACATCAGGGCACCTACACTTGTTTTGGAGGCGATGAGGAAAGCTGAGGACATGTCGAACGAAGTAAGCTCTGCGAAAAAAGGTAGGAGTGGAAGAGCGTACGGACAACATGCAGGAGGGGACATCGACTTATTCCTTTATTGTTGAAGATATTGAATCTTATGAGGAAGCAGATTCTTTCAATCAAGTGACATATAAAAACAGTAAACTTGAGGGAATTTCTGTGGTATTCCAACCAATAGAGGAAAAGAGAACCTTCTGGAAAGTAAAGCCAAACGTTGTAGCCTCGGAAATTGTTGCACTTGCTAAAAAGAAAGTGCGTTCTTTCCGAGTGAACAAAGAGGGAAGTTTCTCAGTCACCGGGAGCTCTCTTGCTTCAGCCAAAAGCTTGTTGTCTTGTGCGCAAGTGGCTGGCTTGCTTGTGAAGCCATTAATTCCGGGGTCTTACATGCAAAATGTAGGCTAAATCAGACATGTGCTTCTAGAGTACACAAAACAACAACCTACACAATATTTAAGAGAGGCAGGAGTGATATTGGCTAGACGCCAGACTCGTTACATACGACAGGAAGATGCCACTGTAGCATCGCACCCACTGATAAGTGTGATTTTACAATTCAGATATGACAGAACTCTTCCAGAGAAAGTACTCCTTGAATTTACAAGCCATCTAGTTGAGGAATATCTGGGCCCGGCAAGACGCTGCTATAATTGCCAGAGGTTCGGACATTCGGCGAAAAATTGCCGAGGAACAAGGCGCTGCAAAATATGCACCGAAGACCACCATCACAAGGACTGCAAATAGATAACACAACCTAAGTGTGCCAATTGCAAGAGGCCCCACGCTGCATCGTTCTCTGGATGCTCGCTGAACAAGGCGGCTTCTCTTCAATATCAACATGACATCATCCACGGTCGCACGCAACAGCATTACACGCCTGAGCCCAACATGAACACCATGAACCCTGCACGGCCTCCTCGATCGCAGGCACCTAAACGCCAGGGCCCTGTAATGACGTACGCGCAAGCTGCAAGAGCACAACGAATGCAAGGGAAAAGTGCGGGGACAATAACAAGCCAGCAGCAAGCTCGACAAGAGTCTCAGGAGGGACCGCAAGAGAAAAGTAACCACCTGGTTAACATCCGAGAAAGCACGAGCACATCGCGTCCAGTAAGTGTAACGCAACCAGAAAACTCCTCTGTGTCGATAGCTCATCCTGTCATACCAATGTTATTCTCGGCATTAAAAGCCATACTAGCAGCGATCCCACAGACTAACAACCTTCCTGAGGTCAAAGCCATCTTGTCGATGAAACAGGTGGTGTTACAATTAGCCAAAACAGTCACTGCGCAGGCAAGACATGAATAAATGTTATCGAAATGGCGCGATCTTCCAATGGACTGCGAACAGTATTCGCCCTAAGTGTGCAGACTTCAGAAAATTTGTGGCTCCGAGCTCCTTTCCAGTGTTATGTATTACAGAGGCCGGGGTAGACACTGCTTTTCGGTTATCGAACTACGTTTGTATATGTCCTCTAGATCTACAGGACCGAGCAGAGCGATGATATGTGTGAGAAAAGATCTGCCATCAGTACAGTTGAATGCTACATCATCGGATTATCCAGAATATGTAGCATGTGAGGTTAGATTTGGTCGAGTAAGTATAACAGTAGCAGCGTTTATCTCCAGCCTTCCACAAATATCTCGATTTCTGCATTGACAGCACTTTTCCAGACGTACACGAAAGCTGTGATATATTGCGGAGATTTAAATGCTCACAATGCCATGTGAGGAAGTGCGTACTGCGATCGTCGCCAAAAGTACCTACAAAAAGCAATTCAGGATAGTTCATTATGCTTGTTAAATGACGGTTCAGTGACGTTCCTACGGGGCTTCAATTACTCGAGTTGCCTAGACCTCACGCTCTGCTTACATGATATTGCATCTGTAGCTTAATGGCGAACAGACATTGAAACAAGGGGTAGTGATCATTTACCTATCCTAATACATCATTCGAAACTACGCCTTTTTAAATAAAGGCCCTCGGCAAAGATAACTAACTGGCAAGCATTTCGTTACCACATATCACATCAAGCTGATACTGTTACTGACACTGACAGCTTAGTATCACTCATAAAAAACATGTTAAATCCGTGTTCCAAGTTCGTTAAAATTCCTGAAGGTTACGCTGGAGTAGACGCTGAATACGAAAGACTTAGGGCCATTCGCCGCAGAGCTGAAAGAAAATACAGACGCACGGGTCTACTTGAAGATCACCGCGACTGTCAAAAAAACGCATGACCGCATGAGCCGACAACTGGACAGACTAGGCACAAAGCGCTGGCGGGAATTCTGCACTTCGCTAACGCCACTTACTCCGGGGTCAAAATTATGGAATGTTCTACGCTCTTTAAGTGGGACAGTTACACATCAACAACCATTTAGAGCCTTAGCTTTTGTGAAGAATGTACCGGAAACGTCCGTTGCGGACAAATCTGGTCAGCATATTACATGACCAAGTGCAGCCGGGCACACGCCTGAATACATTAGGTCTGTTGGGGATAATAAAACATTGATTACTTTTTTTCTCAATAGACATCATGATGACCGAGGTCATCCGTTTTCACTGCAAGTATTAAATAATGCTCTTAGAGCGTGCCGACACAGGACAGCAGCTGGTACTCAAGGGATAACAAATGCAGCATTAAAAAATCTGGGTCATGTGGCCGCGTATACTTTGCAGAAGGATCAAAATGTGGGCCAGTTGGTAATTTTGTTGAAGATATGTAATGATGCATGGACAACAGAGTGCCTTCCACCCTCCTGGAAAGTTGCAAGAGTGGTCCCAATTCTCAAACCCAGAAAAAAGCCTTTGTCCATAGATTATTTCGGTCCTGTCAGCCTGACTAGCTGTCTTTGTAAACTTATGGAAACTATGATAGACGCTAGACTTCAGTGGTGGGTGGAATGTACAAACTTGCTTCCAAAAAATATGGCAGGCTTTCGTAAACGCCGCGGCACCATGGATGCCATTCTAGACATTGTAACTTATGTAGATTATGAGAGGAGCTGTGGAAGAATTGTCGTTGCAGTATTTCTAGATATAAAGCGAGCATTTGACACAACCAGCCACGCTCATGTACTACACTGTTTAATTCAGTTGGGAATAGTAGGCAGAACACTAAGATGGATTGCAGAATTCTTAAGAGACAGGAAAATTTTCATTGACACGGCTTACGGTAAAAGTAAAGAGCATGAAGTTAGTAAAGGAGTCCCATAGGGTAGCGTACTAAGCCCATTCCGATTTAATTGCGTTATGGCTCAAATATCCCATATCTCACCTACTAGTTTGAAATATTCCATATATGCAGACGATCTGTGCATTTGGGTATCAGACACGAGCATTCAAGCAGTTCAGCAAAAACTTCAAGATGGGCTCACAATAATCAATGACTTTTTAAGAGCAGGGGCACGACTCTTTCTCATGAGGAAACATCTGTACTTCCATTCACAAGGAAATGCCTTAAGAAATTCAAACTTCAGATAGACTGTCCGCGCTTAGAACTTGTATTACAGCACAAATTTTTTAGGGGTTATTTTAGACAGACGTCTGTCTTGGGTACCACAGATAAAATCATTAGAGGACAAAGTCAACTACCTAATCATTATATTACGTCGAATGACCGGAGTAAGAGGGGGTAGTTCATGTTCTTCTTTATTGCGTGTACATTCAGCAATAATTCGACAAGGAATAGCTTACTCTGCCCCGGTTTTACATGGGATATCACATAACCTAAAGGAGAGGCTTCAACTATTGTTGGCCAGAAGCCTTCGTATATGTCTCGTTGTACCACGAGCGTCTGCCAGTGCTTTAGTTATTGCGTAGTCTCGTCAACCGACTTTCCATGCGATGAGATTTACGGAAACTTGGCGGCATTATCTTCGGTTGGCAACTCAACACGCTAATCATCCTCTATACCGAGCTATTCAGGAGATCAGCTGCAAAATAAATGAAAACATAGTAGAATTCAAGAGTTTACTGCCTACGCACGAATACTGGCCTCCATGTGCATCCCACCCATTATGGCGACTCTCTATCCCAGATATTACAACTTCAATTCCGGGAATTAATTGTAAAAATGATATGCCCATAATTGTAATAAAGCAATTAACTTTAACACACCCTTATACCAATTATAAAGACTATATTCACGTGTACACCAACGGATCATGTCTGAATCAAAGCTCTACGTCGGCATTCTTTGTACCTGCATACAAAGCGAGAAAGCTTTTAAACTCAGCCATTTCACAACATCCACAATGGCAGAATTCTATGTAATACTCTGTGCTTTACGCTTCATATGTTTACAGCCAGGTCCACTTTGATGGGTAGTTATCAGTGGCTCACAGTCCTCATTAGTTTGTTTAAAAGCAATTAGCCTTGGCAACAAAACTAGTGAGCTCACATATGAAATACAAAGGACGCACGCTATAGCAAAAGATTTAAACCACACCATAATGTTCCAGTGGGTGCCAAGCCACTGTGGAATCACAGGAAACGATATAGCTGATCACATTGCACATGCAACCCATCAAGAAAACAGTATATCACTACTACCTCTATCGATGAGCGATGCACGGTGTCTAATAAATAAACTCAGCTGTCAACTGTCGAAAGGAACTTGGTCCGAAAATGGTACGCGAAACTCTGTGTTGTGTAACATTCATCTCGGTATAGAATTTAATATTCCGTTAAAGGTTAGCCGATCGGTAGAAACAGTCATCCATAGGCTTCGACTTGTTACAGCCTACACGAAGGCTTTCCTGTACAGAATCAGGAAAGCTGGCAGCCCTACCTGCTCAAGTGGAGAAGCTCATGAAGACGTGGAGCACATTCTCATGCATTGTAAAAATCATGACGTCCCTCGAAAGAACCTTTTTCACAAACTCTATTCTTTGGATAAGCGACCTCCATCAATTGCGAAAATCTTGGGTCCATGGCCAAAAGGAAAACTACAAGCCACTTCGTGCAGCGCGTGCAGTCTTTCACTTTCTGGAGGAATCAGAAATAGCTCAAAAGTACTAAACAAAAACAAATGTACTTCACTGTTAACCACGGTATCTTTCAAAACAGTATTTGGTGTTTCACTACGATATTTTTGGGAAAACCTTTCGGAAAACAGTTCAGTATTTAAGCGACAAGATGACCCTAGACATTTTATTGAACTTTCACGTTTTTGTGTGAACACTTAAATTGGCGTGAATACTTGTGTTTTACAAACTCAGTGTGGTGTGGACACATTTCTATGTAGTGTGGACACATTTCTGTGTTGTGTGGACACTCATTGTTGAAAAACGTGAACTCATTGCGCAAGTGTTGTGCTATGTACATATGTATAGACTTGTGTTTGCCACAAAATGTAAGATGACTTTTGTGCAAGAGAAAAGGAGTAGCCGGTGCCACGCATTGGCACCAAGCTCTCCTTGCATACATTTAATTAAAAAAAGAAGAGCAGGTTTTGGCAATTGCAAGCTCTGTTTTTAAAGAGGTTGTGCTAGTATGCTTAGCCTGAATAAATGGAAACGGCGACAATAAAATAAAATTGACTAATCATTTCCTCTTTACTACAGTAAATGCAGATAGGGGAATTCAATAAACTTGATCTATGCGAGTAAAAATTGAGGTAGGTAATGCGGCAACAAAATTTTCTGATGACAACTTCCATCATCCTTGAATTAGACAGTTCACTGCTCCAGAGAAATAACAAATGGTTGTTTTTCGGAGAAGCCGTCAGTGCCAGGTCTGGTACTGACGGCTGAACTTGGCAACGTTTGAGTGTGCGGAATCGCGCCAACGTAATGTGTACTGTATGAGGAAAAATAGGAATGATGGGAGTCGGAAGCAATGCCTTCGCAAGACAGTCAACTATTTCGTTTAACAACAAAGCTTTGTGCCCAGGTGCCCAGTATAAACGAATACTTCGGAGATGACCGGGAGTCAATGATTTTAAAGGTTTCAGTATGAGTGAGCTAATGAATGTGGACAGAGAAGAGCACACTCATAATGAATCAGTTACGATTGCTACGACTGGAATCGAAGTATTTACTTTTCACAAAGCTAGCATTATTGTCATAAATTCATTCAGAAAGACAGGAAGAAAATCTGGTAAGCGAAGTGAAAATGACCAATCAAGTACGAAGCAATATATTCCAACGCTTGATTTTTCATCTGATTGCGATGCGTCCGTTGCAATAATGACATTTGTTGGCAGAGTACTTAAATGTTCCTGCAATAAACCATTTAAAATGCCTGTAGGTAATAGCTCAGCGTTAGTTGGGAAGATATCATGGTAATATTTCAGCGATACCTCTTTTTTAAGTTTTCTTCTTCCTTCTGCTGTTTTTCTTTTCTATTTCTATTTCTGTCAATTTTCTCTTTCTCTATATCATTTTTGTCTTTGCTGAATAACATTTATTTATTTTACCACGAAAGTGTTTTATGACAGGATCCACCAAGACTTCAGTGACGTATATATATCACGGAATATAGGTCGAAAAAATACACACGATGAGAACGCAAAGCGAAAAATTCCCGTCAACCAAATTCGATCCCATGGTCTTTAGGTAGGCGACCATGGAGGCCAGGCGCACTAACCACAGCACCATAAGCTCCTACTATGGAACCTTTTCAAACACGCCTTTTATGCCTAACATTGTCCCGTCACAAGGTTTTTTTAAAGTGGAGTAATGCATCATGACCATGGCATGCACGATTATTGCTTCAACGCGCCGTTGCAGCATGGTAAGGCATTCGGCGCGTTTCTGATGAGAGAAGTGCCATTTTGTTGATTCATCATCACTACGATAGATCATGACATTACCCCTATCATCAGCCTCACTCATAGCATCTTTGCCTACCAAAAATAGCTCTTCGTCACCTGGCTTTAACTTCACGTTCTTGCGTCCTCCACTTACGCTTACCCCGCGAAAAGTCGCGGCTGGCCAATAGTGTAGCCACGACGAGTGTTGCGTTCCCTCTCGGTCGGTCTATGGCGTTCAATACTCTAACATGCCGTCAGTAGGCAACCTTAGCACAAGTTCAGCGTCCATTCACTGAACCTCTGGCTGTCACGTGGCTTTCTCTGATTTCGCTCTCATGGTTAACTACTGCAGCTACCACAATCATCCATAACCAGAAGGGCTCGTTCATTCATTTATCAGGAATGTGAATCGTGGAAATAGGAATGTATCGCTAACCTTCGAGATGGATACGTTCATGGTGAACAGCTATAGCTGTCATACATCAAGCTATAGCTGTCATAGAGCTATAGTTCTCATAATTCATACTTTAAAGATCGCGACTCTGATCAACTTTCTGTTGACTGTGGTGTTCCCCGAGGTTCGGTTCTAGGCCCTCTTTTCTTTTTGCTTTATATAAACGATACGGCAAATGTCCTACCTGCTAAAATTAAATTATATGCTGATGACTGTGTCCTATACTCCGCAATCGATAGTCATTTCGATCAAATGTTATTAAATGAAGCATTTCAGCAAGTTGTTCACTGGTGTAGAGATTGGCAAATGTCGGTTAATTTCGAGAAAACTGTTTTTATGTGCATTACTAGCACAAAAGACAAGCTAAGTTTCAATTACCCGGCTAACAATATTTTCCTCTCTGAGGTAACAGAATATAAGTACCTTGGTCTGTACATAACAAACACTCTAAGATGGAATCAACACATTTAATAAGTGACCGCTAATGCCTACCGTAGACTGTTTTTTTTCTTAGAAGGGCACCCAAATCGTCACCTTCATCCGTTCATACTTTAGTATACAAAAGAGTTAAACTTCCAGTACTTGATTGTGCCGCAATTATTTGGGACCCGTTTACTCAAACCAACTTGTTGGAATTGAAACTTCGTGTTGGAATTGGTGCAGACCTCCTAAGTGGACCACTGGCACTCAATTAACCTCATTATAGCGCGTATTGCTGGAAAAGACCAGTTTGCGGAATACACTACGATGTTCGACAATTGTTTAATATTGGGGAGTTCCAGGAACAGTGTGAAAAATATTTTTATCTTCGCTTGAGACAAATACAAAAAAACTATGCACGCATTCAAGATCTAGTAGTGGATTCGCCTTATGGAAGAACCGAAGCTGATTGGTGGCAGAAGAATTCGATAATTATAATATAGTTACAGACTCACAACTGTTATTTACTAAAACTAACATGAAACACCACTTTCATTCATTTTCTTACTTTGAAAATAATGCTGAGTACCTTTGGATTATGCCACACAAATTTGACGCGTTTGTGACGGCGCATCGTAATCCGTGACGGAAGGGGCAGCCTTCATGGCCCTTTTGCGATTGCTCCAGTAGACCACCACTCGGCGGCCACCCTGAGTACGTGTGGTCAGCAAAGATGTGACAAATGAAGGAGCTCAAAGATACTTATCACTGTCACCATATGATGACAACATTCTCGAGGATGACTATGACGACGTCGTGCAGCACGAGTCACACGCAAACAAACGGCGACGAGACGATGCAGGTAGCCTGGAAAGGCACGAAAGTTCTGTGCGATCATGCGGTCGAGTTTATTTACCACGTTGCGCACCCTAGTTGGCGTTAGCTTTACCCGGCGGTAAATCTTTCTCGGTGCCGTACCAAACCAAGTTAGGCCTGTACACTAGGAAAGAAGCACTAAAGAATCGTTTGTTGTGCGCTGTGGCAAGGGATGTCAACTACGGCAAGAAACACCAGACCAAAACATGTCTGGCACTGTCTCTTTAATAAGTCAACTCCCCTAAAACCAGTCCATATAGAAGTTGTCATATGAATCTGAGGTATACGTGTACCAACCTTGATAACTTAAAATATTAAGGTTGGTGCACGTGTAGCTCAGATGCATATATTATTCAAGATGAACACTATTAAAAAGTTGTTTCGATACGGCACCCCTCATAATCATATCGCAGAAACTTCGATATGACTATGAGGAACGCCATATTGGAGGTCCCCGGATACTTCGTCTACCTGGTGCTCTTTGACGTGCTCATAATTCTAAGTTCATGGGCCTCAAGGATTTTGCCTACAGCGAATTACGAATTGCGGCCGTCATGGCCGGGTTTCAATCGAGCGACCTTAGATTCAACCGTCGAGACAGACAGACAGACAGACAGACAGACAGACAGACAGACAGACAGACAGACAGACAGACAGACAGACAGACAGACAGACAGACAGACAGACAGACAGACAGATGAATGGACGGACGGATGGACACACGGACGCTTCGTCTGACTCATCAGAATTCACTCTGTGGATATGCTGAAGTGCTTTTTGCAGGATGCAGGCAGTTACCGTTAGCCTATTGCAAGCCAGTGCGTATCCTAACCCTGCGGTTCTTCATGCCATATACCCTGAGCGGTACCCCAGTGTGGATTGCCCTGCCTGTGGACTATTAGCAACATTCGACAATGTGTTGTGGGAATGTGAAGCCATCGGCTCCGCCTTCAGGGAGGACAGGTGGACAGCGTTCTGACGCAGCCCCGAACTTAACCATCAAACTCTGGCCGTTCAGTCTGCCCGTGAACGGGCCACCAAGCTCGGCCTGACGGTCTCTACGTGGAGCTAGCTGGGTGGCGTGGTTTCTCCCCTGCGTGTTCTCTAGACCAAAATAAAGTTTTCATCATCATCATCATCATCATCATCATCATCATAACCACTATACCTCAGTGGCGGGAAATATTTAGGTTTCTAATGACAGCGTAGCAAGCGCAATATGGGCAGAGGTGGACATCGCTGGACTTACCACAATTTATTTTTTAGGAAGTCTCGCTGTCTCTTTCTCTGTCAACTTCATTGCTACTGCGCAGTCAGTTGAAACGGAAACCATGCTTTATTGATGAGCCAGCTCGTTCACACTTCCGTTTGCCTACAAGACTGCAGTTTATCGTAAAAAACTGCAGGGCTTAGTAAATGCGTGGCTATAAGCTATAAACCTAAGAATGCTGGATTGCCCACGGCTATTTGTTTTTTTTCTCAATAATTTTTCCACTGAAGTTCAGATTGCGTACTTACTCGACGTTTAGCAGTGGGAAGGATACCGTCTTCCAGTAGTCGAATGCGTACTCGCACGTCACGCGAAACCTTTCGTCAGCCGAGTCCTCGATTTGCCGGTCGTACTGCACCGTTAGTGAGTTCCAAAGCTGGTGGCCACGGACCTGCACACGGAAGTATCTTGATGAAGTGATGCCGTCTAAGCTACCTCTTGGTTGCTCCTAAATGAAAAAAAAGCAAATTGTTTGAGCAGTTATGCATTAGGGGAGCGAAGACGAGGAACGGTGGAGCAGGTGACTTTCCCCTCCTCCTATCAGATATGATTGATTTGATTTATATGTGGGGTTTAACGTCCCGAAACCACCATATGATTATGAGAGACGCCGTAGTGGAAGGCTTCGGAAATTTTGACCACCTGGGGTTCTTTAACGTGCACCCAAATCTGAGCACACGGGCCTACAACATTTCCGCCTCCATCGGAAATGGAGCCGCCGCTGCCGGGATTTGATCCGACGACCTGCGGGTCAGCAGCCGAGTACCTGAGCCACTAGACCGCAGTGGCGGGGCCTCCTATCACATATCCCCATTTTCAATTTAGTTAGTCACCCATTGGTGCACTATACTACGCTTGACGATGCCGCGCTTTACCATCTGTCATTCTCATTTGCTTCCCCCTCACCCTCACATCAAGCCTTTTTACCCTCACTTCTATTTTCCTCTTCTTGCTATACCGCACTAAATAAAGTATGCTAGCGTTGTCTCTCTCTTTTTTCTGTCTACCTTTCTAGCTCCTTTTAGTCTAACCTTTTCCCGCGTCAGGCGTAGACGGCAGTATCCCACGATTAGTATAGTAGATGGCGCTGTCTCATAGAAGTAGATACAAACTGTAGTTGTATAGTAAGATATTTAGCGTAAGCTTGACTCCCGCAAACACTCGCCTAGCAATGACTGTCGTGTGTGTTGCTCGGGTGCATGAGGAAGTGTTTGTGTGAGTATTTGCGAGAGCCAACGTAGCACTAATTATCTTACAATATGACGAATAACCAACTAATCCAACAAAAAGTTTTATTAAACTGCAGTTGAGTGAGGATACTCTAGATGGCGCTGTAGCGCTGCTCGCCGATTGGCTGGTGCGTGGGTTGTGCCGGCGTTTGCGGGGAACGAGCGCCTCTCTGCGTCTCATGGATCGTCGCCGTACGTGTCGGATCGTTGGCGGGCCATGAACGAAGCGGAGAAGCGGACGCGGAGGGCCCCGGCGCCTCATGCTCGTCGACAGACAGACAGACAGACAGACAGACAGACAGACAGACAGACAGACAGACAGACAGACAGACAGACAGACAGACAGACAGACAGACAGACAGACAGACAGACGGACGGACAGACAGACTCACAGACAGACAGACAGACAGACAGACAGACAGACAGACAGACGGATGGACGGACAGACAGACAGACAGACAGACAGACAGACAGACAGACAGACAGACAGACAGACAGACAGACAGACAGACGATTCCCGGTTCACCGATGAAACCCTCCGAGCCTTCGCCCCACTCGTCACCATTCACTCCGTAAATATGGTGTGATTTTTTTTGGCTGGACAATATACATGGACAGTTAGGCCTGGACATGCTATAAGCGAGCTAATTACGCCAAGTCATGGTTAAGCTGAGGCAACTTCGCCATATCTTAAAGGCCCTGAAACACTTTCTGAGCATTGTTAGAAAACGCTGACGATGGGAACTAGAGGCTTCCTACAACACGCGAGCCAAATATTATAACGCATCACGTAGCCTGGAATTCACAATAAATTATCAAAGTCTGCTGAAAATTGCTTTCTTTTCTCTCGACAAATGACAGAAGACGCTCAATATCACTCATAGCAAGCACGCACAACAACCATTGGCTGATTTAAACTTAGGGTGCTTGGTCGTTGCAGAGCCCTCCGCGAGAGGCTGCGACTTGTCCACGCGTGCGCGCGCGATCACACTGAAAAAGCCGTGCACTCGAAAAAAAACTAAAAAAGTGCTCAAGATCACGAGGCGCGAGTGACGTATTTTCTTTGCACCTGTCATCCCTCCCTGCTTAGTTCCCAGCGCTTTCGTCGGTACGAGAGAAGAGAGAATGCAATTGCATCATGCGACGAATCTTTGTAACTTCAGTCGCACTGGACGGATCCTTAAAATTTTTGCGGCGTTCAATTCTTCAAGCAATAAGCTCTTCTAGTGAATTCTTTCCATGGTTACTTGAAAAGTTGTTTTGGGGTGTGCTAATGAAGCCTTGCGAAGCTAGAACCAGGCTAAGTAAAGCGTGCTAGTTGATGAGCTAACTGAACAATGCTAAGTAACGCGCCGTCATTCGTAAGGACGCTACAACCATGCTAATCATCTCTTACTAATATGAATATAATTATATCTTGCTAGGATTATGTTTAAAAGCTCATACTTATCACGACCTAGCTGATTGCGCTCGAAAGAATTGCCTTTTAATTCAAGCCTTATCATTGAAGAAAAGACCGCTCACTTTAATGGTCGTTAAGATTCAGTAAAATACTCAAATCAAACCTGAGACAGAGTGGAGGTGGTCTTCACTTTGAAGCTAACCACGCACATGAGTAGACAACCAACTTAAAAAGCTTCAAGAAGCTAGTTTATCATAAGCTCCTCTATGGCTCCAGCTTTGCACAAGTAGTGTAAGCTCACCAAATTATTTTATATGCAAAGAAGTTGCAGCTTAGCGTTCACCGCATCAAGCGCTTGACAGGCACACCGGCTTTACCACAGTGACGAGTTGAACTCGGGCCTTCTCAGAATTAATAAGTTTGTAACCGAAGCCACGTGTCAATCAGTTTTATTCACAGACGCCCGCGGCGAAGAGCGGGTACGCCCACCACGTTTGCTCTCGCCGAGGAGCAATATTCACGTCGAGCGGCACGATTAATTCATGCATACACGCATACAGAAGTAAAAGCGATATCACCACGTGACTCCAATCTCTCGCATTTAGATTCAACGTGCTCACGACGTATCTAATCACAGCCGCGTCGCCGCCATAACGCGAGCACCCCTGGTGACTACCTGTCTTTATATTTATCTGCAATACTTGATAGAAGCGAAACGAGCAGCACGAGTGGGCTGAGTGTGCACCCTAGCTGGCTTCGACAGTGGACATTTCTATGCTGCAGGCGGAATGAAAGAATTTGTCCGAAAGAGAACATACGCCCACGAACACGCCTGTGGGAGGGGCGTGTTGAGTTGTGAAAAAGATGGCGCGACAATCACGCTGACGTCGCTGCACTGCTAAAATGTTGAGTGAGTGGCGGCGCTGACGTGTTCGCACGTGGTGTTTCTTTTAAACCCCCACAGATGTCTTGCACGTGTTTTCAGTGCCACTAGCGTTCCTGTAGCCATTTTTATCGACGCTGCTATCACGCGCTCCGCACTATCTTAATGCCATGGCCGCCGCACAGTTAGCTCGCAGGAAACTCGTGTGCCAGAGAAGCTCGGGTCATCCTTTGAAGCACCCCGGAACATTCGGGGCGATGGTAGGAACATTCGATCTAACCATCGTTTAGCGACTTCGGAAGGGAAACTTCAGAAAAGGTTAAAGTCGCTCAAGAACTTAGTCTACGACCACCGTTCCGGGGTACACGAACCAGTCCACTGACTCGCATTTCATGGGACGTCCTCGGGGGACGCACCAGTACCTTCGAGGTCAGAATGGGGACATGAAAAATAGGACGGGCATGCAGAATTTTGCTGAAAGTACGCCTTTTTTGGTGGGCCGAAAACTTGAAGAAATGGTAGAAACCATCGTTCATTCACTGTGGAGACACTGAGCATTGAATGCATAACACCGTCGACACATAAGCCAAAAACTGCCGAAAACTCGCCATGTCACCTTTCATATTTTATGTCGCCATGGTCCATTCAAATTCGCAAATGGCGAAAATTAATTAACAGTGGCCTCACTAGAATACTTGATAGTTGCCATGCAGAGTTCCGGTATTTGATTCCTGCTGTGATTCTAAGATTTATTCTTTCTAATCACTAGGTCAACGCAGCCAATGTCATCTGTTTCTTATCAGTCTTGCGTTAAATTATCAATGTCTGTTCTCACCGTTCCTGGGTAGATATGAACTTTCAATCACCATGCATATTCGTATACCTGTGAGACATACCCGCTTTGGTATACGGGTATGTGTCGAACGTGCCTGGTAGAAAGGATTCAATGCACGTGACGGAATCGTCATATTATGCATTTTTGGACCAGTGAATCATATTGGTCACAGTATTTAACCCACTCATACTAAATTTCGTTTGCCCTAAGAGGATGATTAAAAAATATTCGCGTGATGATGAAATAGCAATAAACTGCCTGAGGGGCACCCTTACCGGTGACCACTGCCGGCAACGCACTCCCTCACCAGAGAAGGATTGGCCACCTCAGTGCAGTATTTGGCCACTACCTCCCACATGGATACGCCAAATAACCCTTGGTCCTAAGTCACCAGCGGTTGTGAAGCAACTGACCACGGCGGCGGTCAGATCTGCGACGCAGCAGAGGTTGCTAAGAATATCAGGGTCCGGCTCGGTCCCTATTGAAACCTGAACTTGGCAACGTTTAACGCTAGAACCTTACGTTGTGAATCAGATCTAGCTGTGCTATTCGAGGACCTACTGGGTGTTAAAAGCGATGGTATAGGGCTCAGTGAGATTAGGAAGACAGATTAGGCCTTTCCATGCAGTGCCACAGAATGGACACGTCCTTTGCTATCGTGGATTCGGTGAGAGAAGGGAACTGGGGTGGGGTTCCTTATACACAAAAATATAGCTGGTAACATAGAGGAATACTATCGAATTAGTTAAAAGATGGTAGGTCCTGTAATTAGACTCCATAAGAGATACAAAGAAAAGGTGGTACAAGCCAACACGCTTACATCCAGCCATGATGACGTATTAGTTGAAAGCTGCTATGAAAAACTGGAATCGTCAATGTGTAAGGTAAAAACACAGTACACTACACTGATGGCTGACTTCGATCCCAAGGTAGGAAAGAATCAGTCTGGAGAGCAGGCACTAGGGAATCACGGCATAGGTGATGAATAATTTAAGGATATTGAATACCTTCTACCGAAAATGAGGGAAGCGTAGTGGACATCAAGGAGTCCTAATGGCGGAAGTAATAACGAAATAGACTTTACGCTGATTTCACACCCAGAGATTATAAAGGGTGTATAAGTGCTTGGCAAGGTACGATGCAGTCATTATAGAATGGTAAGGTCTCGAATTCAGCTAGACTTGAAGAGCGAACAATAGAAACTGATATGCAAGAAGCCAATCAACGAGCTACCACTAAGAGGGAAAGTACAAGAATTTAAGGTCTCGCTTCAGAACAGATGCTCGGCTCTTATCGAGGAAACCAGGCTTTGTGTTGACGTAATGAATAACCTGAAGAGTATCATTACGGAGTGTGCAGTGCAAGTTGGATGTACGGTAGTTAGACAAGACACCAGAAAGGTGCCAAAAGAGACAAAGGACCTCATTAACAAACGTCAAAGCATGAAAGCCTAAAACACAACAGACGAAATAGAACTGACAGTGCTTTCCAAGTTCATCAATAATCGTAAGGTATCCAATGTATGACGGTATAACATGGAGAGAAATGGACATGCTTTAAGAACAGAGGAAGCGTGAAAGCGGTAAGAAGGCAAGTGGAGATAGGCAAAAACCAGGTGTTTGCGATAAGGCACAAGGAAGGCAAAGTATACTTGCCAATATGAATAGGATTGTTGAAGTAGCTGAGAGTTTTACACAGATAGGTACAGTAGCCAGGACAACCACGAGCATATTGTAAGAACTAGCAGTAACCCAGAAGTCATCCAACCAGTAATGACAGATGAAGTTAGGAAGGACTTGGAGGGAATGCAAAGAAGTATAGCTACTGGTGAGAATCAAGTAACATTAGATCTGCTGAAACACTGAGGACCGATTGTGTTAAAAAAACTAGTCACCATGTTTACAAAGTGTATCCTGACAGCGAGGGTACCAGAATCTTGGAAGAACGCTAACACCATCCTAATCAATAAATAGGGGACGATAAAGACTTTAAAAATTACAAGCCTATCGGCTTGCTCTCGTCGTATACACGCTATTTACTTAGGTAAATGCTAACAAAACTAAGACATTAGATTTCAATCAACCAAAGGAGCAAGCAGGACGTCGAACAGGCCACTCAACAATCGACCACATTCTTGCTATCAATCACGTAATAAAGAAATGCTCAAAATACACCCAACGACCATACATAGCTTTCACGAATTACGAGAAGGTATTTCATTCAGTAGAGATATCAGCGGTAATGCAGACACTGCGGTATCCGGGTGTCGACGAAATATTTTGGGGGCGAGGACATACCATTGTGCCATCTGATTGATTGATTGATATGTGGGGTTTAACGTCCCAAAACCACTCTATGATTATGAGAGACGCCGTAGTGGAGGGCTCCGGAAATTTAGACCACCTGGGGTTCTTTAACGTGCGCCCAAATCTGAGCACACGGGCTTACAACATTTCCGCCTCCATCGGAAATGCAGCCGCCGCAGCCGGGATTCGAACCCGCGCCCTGCGGGTCAGCAGCCGAGTGCCTTAGCCACTAGACCACCGCGGCGGGGTTGTGCCATCTGCCAGAATCCTTCTGTGACATATAAAACAAATCACGTGGCACTGCTTGTGCGGCGTGTTCGACAACTCCTGTAATTCAGCTTGTTCTGCCGTGGCGGTACTCACTTTACATGCGTTGGTTGTGTTTGTATTAGATGCGAAACAATCTAGAGTGTTTGCCATTAAAGTTTTTTGATTGAGCCAACGTACGGTCTTCCCCGCACCACGCACTTTCGATGGAGCGCGTGAGCATGGTGCCATGGACGCACAACGTGAAGAGGTGCTCTGGTAAAAGGTGGGTTGTCATGAAAATCATCTAGTAATCTGTAAATCAAAGCATTCTCACATTGCGCGAACATTTATGTTTGCTGATGCAAGAATGCTTTTGCGCGGAAAGTGCGCGGCCAAGGCGGTAACGTTTTGACCAGGGTAGACTACCACGCCGGATTCACGGCAACTCCTCGTCCTATCGTTTTCAAAGCGGTATCAATTGGCCGAAAGGAACGGGGAATCCTTTACAATTGGTTAAATTCACTTGACCTTTTATGAGGGTATCTAGAGAGCGAGAGAAAATAAAATGAGGGAGAGACAGGGAGGTCAACCAGAAATTGGAGCACCCGGTTTGCTACCCTGCACCAAGAGAATGGAGAAGAAAGATGGGAAAGAAAACGAAGAGCGAAATAGGCGCGCGAAAGTGAAACAAGTGAGTTGGGGTGCTATAGTCTATTCAATAGGCCCCGACCACGCAAAACGTTCAATAAGGCCTTCACTAATTTTCTGTGCGAAGACAGATTGTGTCGCCTTTCAAGCACTGACTGTTATGACAAGAGTCTGTCGTCAAGGCGAGCTAACGCAGCAGCTAGCTGCCATCTTTGCACGCTGTAACGAGGACAGTGACAGATAACGTGCTCTATTGTTGCATCGCTGCCACAATGATGGCAAGCAGCACAGTTTTTTTGCAGCGCTTTGCAGCTTTTTGCAGCAATAATATTGCTCTTCTCAACAACCATGCTTTGTGCGGCCTGCTAATTTCCCCAGAACTATTACTGGACGAACTTTTATAAGACATGTAATGAAATAAGTGGATTTTCTACCACATATATTTTGTCTCCCTAATTCTCGCTTTCTCTACACGCACTTCACTGCGCAGGGTGCAGTGACTGGTGTGATGCGCGAACGTTGCAATCATTGCAATATTTGATTGTAGCGCCGCGTACAAAATTTTAAGAAGAAGTAGTTGACAGGCGATACAATCAATTATTGCAATGAAATAACAACTAGCCTGCATAAAAACCCTTGTTGCAATCATACCTGCGGACATCATTTGCTCGACTATTATTTACAATTACGGTATCTTGTTTTCAGGGACTCTGCTGGTCTTTGGCATCAGCCAATTTGTTTGCCAAGCACATCACAGCTGCTACCAGAAGAGACGTCCGAATATGCAACGCAAAATGACAGCATTAGGACACAATTATTTTCGCCACCGTGAGCTGCAGATAGCTGAAAATGGCTGTCAGTCTAGCGTGAATAAATCGCAAATTCCTCTGTGTACATTTCCGGAAAGTCCCACGTCGTAATTATCAGGTATCAACCCCCACGCAGTACAAAACGTATTTTCGCGAAAGTGCTTGCCGCACCCGCGATAATCAATGCTAGCTTGGTTCCTTCTCTCGGGGAGTTATCAAACGTGCACCTTCTTGGTTTTATCGTATGCACGGAAACTCGCACCAGGGCAAGCATTAGATGCCGCATCACGCGTTTCTTAACCATAGAAGGGCCAAACAGTATGGTTGCTGTGATTCCACGCTTCGCGAACCATTTTTTCAAGCCTGGTACAAAGAGAGGCAATCAGTACGCCTACAGTTCTGCCAAGGCAACTGTGATACATACCGAACATTTTATCTCCAATCCCAGATACAAAATATTTGCCGATGCACCCCCCCCCCCCCCAAGAAAAAAAAGTGATTGCTGATTGAGCTGCAGACCTGACAACGAATGCTGAGTTGTTTCGCCAATTTCAGTTTCATCATTGAAGTGTATCGGTGCCGCGACGTTTCTAAACGGATCATTCACATTAAGGCTCACTCGAATGCGTCTGGTTC
The DNA here is from genome assembly GCA_013436015.1 of Rhipicephalus annulatus. Lineage (NCBI taxonomy): Eukaryota > Metazoa > Arthropoda > Arachnida > Ixodida > Ixodidae > Rhipicephalus > Rhipicephalus annulatus. The sequence goes on from WOVY01009663.1 coordinate 669,530, forward strand.
TGCGGCAACGAGTGTATAAACAAGCCTGTAAGTTGGAAGGTGAACTGACTCTGGGTTGAAACCAAGCGCGCTGCACTTACGACGGTAAACGCGGGTCAGGTGATGCTGTTTACTACGTCATAGCGACATCAGCACTCGTCTCTCAAGTGGTCACACTCTCGCGCAATATATATCATCTTGTAAGAAATATACAGAGGATCCACGGCGACCACAGTGCTCCACGAAGAAAGCGACAGAATACCAATAAAAAAAGGTGTCAGACATTGAGAATACTATCTCCCCAATGCTATTTACAGCGTGCTGACAGGAGGATTTCAGAGGCCTATTATGGGAAGAGTTCGGGATAAGAATTATTGAAGAGTACCTTAGTAACCTGTGCTTCGCCCATAACATTGCATTGTGAGTAACTCAGGGGACGCATCGCAATTCATGGTTATTGACTTAAACAAGGAGAGCAGAAAGGTAGGTCCTGAAATTAATCTTCAGAAGACGAACGTAATGTACAACCACCTCGGAAAAAAACAGCGCTTCGAGATAGGTAGCAGTGCACCTGAAGTTGTAAAAGAGTACCTTCACTTAGGACAGGTTGTAACCGCAGAGCCGAACCACGACATAAAAGAAACTACAAGAATAAGAATTGGTCGAAGCACTCAAGATGGATAACATTGAAGTCGTCTACAGTGATTCCATGGCAGCACTACGGGCCTCCGCAAAGGGGACGGTCTCAGAACAAACGCTGAGAATACTACTTGGCAAGAACATAACGCATCATCTTCTGAGTTGGTTCCCAGCTCACCGTGGACAAATCAACGACTCCCCTACCAATCTCAATGAAGCAGCACTCGAGGTGGCGCAAGACCTCTCCAACCGTGCCTCCCCGGGGATGCGTTCTACCGGTGAAGAAGATAACCGGGAATTTCTTACAACATATAACGAGCTTACTAAACATTTCTACCTGTCTAGAAGGATTTTACCTCCACTTCACAAAATTCAACCCGGCACCAAGCACTTACATTAACACTTTTGCAAACGCGGATGTACCCTTTTTTGAAAATGTTACACATCATGTATCCTGACCTATACCCAAGTAATCTTTGTCCACATTGTGGGGAAATAGCTTCATTAGAACATATGTTCTGGGAGTGTACCAAATTCGCTCATTTATCGAATATCATCTCTGCCAGATGGGAGGCGGCAATCCGCAGCTCGTCCTTGGCAGATAAGCTTTGGGCTGTACACCAAGCCCGCGTGGCGGCTGAGGAGCTTGGTATCTCAGTCCTCACGTGGGAGCTGCCCGCAACACAGTGATCTGTGTTTTGGAGGACCACATAAAAGTTTATCCAATCCAATACGGCAAGCATTCTCAAAACACGACTGGTATTGACCATTATTCTTAAAAAAAGGTATATAACAGCTGTATCTTGCCGGTATTTACCCTACGGAGGAGAAACTTGGTTGCTTACAAGGAAAGTGAAGCATAAACTGCCTAAATTGAGGACAACATTGCGAGTATTGAAAAGAAAAATGATAGGCGTAACCTTAAAATTCCAGAGCAGAATTGGTCAGGGAACAAACCGGGGTTAAGGATATCATAGTTGAAATTAAGAAAAAAAGGGGGCATGCACCGGTAACGTTGCGCGGAGGCAGTAGTACCACTGGACGTTGAGGGTGACTGACTGGAAGATGACTGACTGACTGGAAAAGGGGTAAGCGGGTGATGGGGAGACAAGAAGTAAGGTGGGCAGATGCGATTAGGAAGTCTGTGGGTATAAAGTGGCAGCAGCAAGCACAGGAAAAAGTTGACTGGCGGAAGACGGAAGAGGCCTTTGTCCTGCAGAGGGGATAGTCGGGCTGATGATGATGATGATGTTGCTGATGATGATGATGAAGGGCGTGTTATCACGAGAACACCCAGACGTAAGGGGGTGGATAGATAGATAGATAGATATATAGATAGATAGGTACGCTCAAAGTCGTCGAGTTCACTTAGAAATCACTGGCGTTTAAAAAACGTTTATTTGATACTCTCACCGAGAGGATCGGTGAATGGGATCCTAGAGGTGCTGCGTGAGACATGATGGCTATGTGGCATAATCTCAGGAAACGAAACTATCTGTACAACGCAGAGCCACGGTTAGGTGGCAGCACCGCCTCATCTTAGCAAAATATAGGAAGCAGTCGCCCTTTCGTGCATAGCGTCGCATTGTCAGCGCACCATAATAAACACTACGAACTTTTGAATTAAATATATATACGCTTTCTAGAGTAAATAAACACTCCGCCGAGCACTGAAGTGTTGGTATCGCGCCTCAAGTATGTGCAACAATTGCTTTTTGATCGACAGCGTTCACAAACATTAACTAAATGAAAATGGGTGGGCGTTGAGAAAGTGGTTGTACTTTGGCTTGCTAGCTAAATCGTTTCGGTTTACAGACAGAGATACCAAACTATTTGGGTTCAAGAATCAAAAGGAATACCATCCTCTTAAAAAATATGGGATGATTATGGTCACGGACCGGCCGAGACACGAGAGAAATATCTGCGAGCTGTCTCTTTGAATCACCCGATACACACCTTCGCGCGTTGGTAGTACGCAGGTCTCTGGGATGCTTGGACGTCGTTCACTATCACCAGCAAGATAACGCGAAGGCTTGATGCACGCGCTTTAATATGTAGATTCTGCCTGCACATTATTGCCGGAGTTGAGATGCAGTCCCAGGGTCCTGTACTTTGACCTACAGGGCGTAGTGACTGGGCTCGCGCGCTTATCCATAATAAGGGGAGTTGAAGAGATGGTTCCTAGCTTCTTACGCGTTATGCTACGCTTTGATAGCAAAGTTTGTGTTGAAGCCATAAACCACACGAAGGTCACTTTGCTCGCTCCAGAAGCTGTGTTTGCTAAAAAAGTGATTTGCAAGTGATTCTATGTGTGTATCTCAATTGGTTGATATCGTATACAGTGCTTCACCCTTGCGGCAAGACCATCTTTTGTATCATTTCGGCTTATGCTTCTACGCTCTCAAGCAACTCCCAACTTTTAAACATAACAGGCTGTCATGAACATATATTTTGTCAAACTCAAGTGATATTTTGTTCAGAATATTTGATTTTGCAAAGCCTTAAGGTTGTTTCAAGCAAAATGAATAAATCAAGAAAAATTTGCCGAATGCAAAGCTGCGTCTAATACAAATTAGTCATCGTTTTCCCAATAGCGAGGACAGCAGTGCCAAAGCTGCCTCGAATAAATTTTGTATAAAGATCTTAGCAATCACTTAATTAGAAATACTCGCCTTCTCGCCTGCTGACGAAGGTGCTGCCGGCTGGACTAGCAGGTCGCTGCGACCGAGGGTGCCACAGCGGTTGGCGCGCACGTCAAGCTTGTAAGTGGCGGCCCCGGAGCCGTTCACGTAGACGCAGTCCGGGTCGTGCGCGTAGCCCGTGCTGTACACCAGGCCCAGGAACGAGCCGTTGAAGTGCAGCTCGATGCGCATGAGTGCCTCGTGGCACTCGGCCGATATGACTGCAGGTATAAGAAACAAAATAAAAAACACTTAGAGTTTCCTACAATATTTAGAGTTTCCAACAATATTTACTACAGGGAACTCTGGCGCTAGTGTCTATGGGAGCTGCAATGCACAGCGCTTCAGTGAGCATGGGAATGATGGGTAGTACACATTTGTCTAAACTTCGTGCTTCTGGCCTGCTCTTGGCTCTGTGTGTGTTCGTGTGGCTTGGAGCTGTTTTCTCACGAAACAAGTATTAGCAAATGTTCAGCGATTGCGCTTCACCATCCTATTTTTTTCGTATTACCTTTCTAAATTGGGTCACGAAGTTCAAAAGGGTTTAATCTTTCTCTCAAAACAAAATCGAAACACAGCTATAAACGAAGCCACAAGTACGATTCATCCCCCGCAAGTACGAAGACTAGGCAAATGTGTGTACTACCGATCATTCCCATGGTCGCTGAACGATCGCAGTGCCAGAGTGCCCTCTAGTTAATTTCGAGAAACTCTATGGTTTTTACTACTGCGCTCTTTCTTAGTGCATTGTTCACATGCTCTTCGTCGTGTGACTTTAGCAATGGCCTTTACGAATTCTGATTCGTTTCAAATCGGAATTGCCAGCAGCCCGCTATGCGACAACTGCGGCTACGCAGAGACAATTTTCCATTTTCTCTGCGAGTGTCCTCGCTTCAGTGCACCAAGAAAAGAACTGTCGAAAGTCCTAGATAGACTTGACCACCACAAATTCTCGGAAGAAAGGGTATTAGGACACTGGCCGAGACCGTCCTCGGCACGCAAGGCATTGAGAGCGTTGTTGCATTTGTTGGGGACAAGCAGTCTTAGAGATAAACTGTAAGCAGCGTCGTGAATCGTACTGCTGTCCTCCTTTCGTTTTTTCTCCTTTTACGTCTCTTTTCTGTCATATTTTACTCGCATTACCCTCTTCTCAAGCACAGGGTACACAGCCGGTCTGATAACTGGCTAACATTTCTGTCCTTTTTCCTCCCTTCCTCCCCCTCCTAGCAACGTCTCATCAGGCTTGTAGAATACGTCGAAACTTCCTGAACAGCGCTTCTTGACATCTATTTGTGGATTGACCAAATTTTCGTGTTTGTGGATTGGTAAAGTGCTCTGTCGAGCAATAATCGAATTGCTAGGGAGCAGGCGTGGAACATTAGGTGCCTGACTTTTCTTGACTTTTTGTGTTTATTTACATTTTATCCAGATTTTTTTTCGGTCACACCAGTGGTTTTAGTAACACCAAAAAACGGTGACTCGTTAAAAAGGTAAAGGCTACTAACATGATCATCAGGATAATAGCCTGGAGGTAGAGAAATGACAGGAATGGGCTGAAGCTGCCCGTTACCTCAAACGACCTCTTCAAATTCGCAAATCTATATGTTGTCAAGGACCAAAGCAAACAAGCACTTGGGTCGGCACAGGTTTCTTTACTCATCAAAACTTCTCGTCGTACTCTTCTTCGGTCATTGCTCCAACGCGGTGGTCTAGTGGCTAAGGTACTCGGCTGCTGAACCGCAGGTCGCAGGATTGAACTTTGGCAGTGGCGGCTGCATTTTCAATGGAGGCGGAAATGCTGTAGGCCCATATACTAAGACTTGGATGCACGTCAAAAAAGCGGGTGGTCAAAATTTCCGGAGCCCTCCACTAGGGCGTCTCTCATATTCATATGGTCGTAAGTTCAAGGCCTAGTGACGGAACATTTACTTTTTATTCTTTTCTTTGCAATCTGATAGATTTTATTCTAGAACGCGATATCCACGAGAGAAATACGTCAGTGAAGCCGTGGTGCATCCCGGTATAAAACAATTTCATGTGAAAAAATAAGCAACACGTGATGACATCACGAGTACGTAACAGGTTGACATTAGGGACGTCATAATGATGTCTTTATGACGCTCGTCCACGATGATGTCCAGAATTCGCAATTTGTTTCAAGGTACGGCTTAATCAGAAAGGCAATGGGAAACCAGATGTGCCTCCGATCATGGAGGCAGAGCAAAATCCTGTTAGCTGCACAGAGCTTTCAGAGGAGGTTAAGGCAGGATCAACGTACATCGACTGAGAAAAGAAACACGATGGCTTTACCCTTCAAGCCGCTTTAAGTGGACGCCTTAAAAAACCTGTGAGGTTTGCCATTAAGCTCAAAGCGCGATGAAGACAGAGTGCCACGCTGTTGGCGCTTTCTTGCAAAACCATGACTGTACTTGACATACCTTTTACGCGGACGGGCACCTCTCCCGAATCTTTGATGAAGGGCGTATATCCGGAGTCGTCGATGTGACCGTGACCATGGTCGTAGAGCGGTTTTCTCCTCGTAGATCCTGCTGGTCGCTTCTTGACTCGCTTTATAGCAGGAAGGCGCTCCACTGTACCTGGTAGCACGCAAAAAAGGGGGGGGGGTATAATGGCGCAGGAAGTCAGATTACACAATTCTTTCTTGTATTTGTGGCGCACAATAGGACTCAGGCACGATAGGGTTTTGTGCTCACGTAAATATAAGGTACTATACGCTACCACGTTAACAATACTTGCGGGATACAATAGAAATTTAAAGCGACGATTACTATTCTTCATAACTCCAAATGCGAGTGCTGCGCCACGCACTTTTTCCTTTTGCGCTATATTGATGCACTTTACTTGAGAGAGACATGCATGCAGGTACAGTAATGAATGACTACTGATGTACAACCTATTTATTTTCAATATTGCCTTCTTCTTATGTTTATTACTCATTTCAATTTGCTTTTTATTTTGTTCTTAGATGGCGTGAGCGGATGTTGCGGTCAAGTATTTTTCATTTTTTGTATTCATCATTTCCCTTTCTCTTTCTTTCTTAATTAGTTTAATACCGGTCATTAACTGTTTATTTTAGCCTCTGAGGAGAAGGTTACACAGCTACCACATGGGTGCCAGCTAAAGATGGGCGTAGTAAAGCGGTAAGAGGCGCGAGCCAGTAATAGTGTGCTCGAGAGACAAAAGGGGACGGCGCAGGAAGCAGTGATAGACGTCTAAGAACTGTACTCTAAAGCATTCTGGCTAATCTCCCCTTTACAATGACGATCTGAGTGCGCGAACGGTCGAAAGCTGTCACGTATTATGGGTGCTCGCAACAGGCCTGATTTCCTGATTTCTTGATGAGCGCCTGATTTTCGGTCTTCTTCGCATGCGTCTCCCTTCTCTTGGAATCCTGTCAGTTACCCTTGTTGAACTGCGGCTATCCTGCCTACGTGCTACGAGCCAGGCCAATGTCCATTTCTTCTTCTTGATTTCAACTGTAATATCCTTAATCCCACTTTGTTCCCTGACCCACTCTGCCCTCTTCTTGTCCCTTAAGGTTACACCTTCTTTCCATGGCTCACGGCGTCATCCTCAACTTAAGTTGAATCTTCTCAATAAGCCTTGAGGTTTCTGCTCCTTAGGCCAGTACCGGCAAGATGCAGCTGTTATATACATTTTTATTGAGGGACAGTAGATACACTCATCATCAGCCTGACTACTCCCACCACAGGGCAAAGGGCTTTTCTATGATCCACCAATCATGGTCCAATGCTTCCCGTTGCCAGGTTATACCCACAAACTCTTTAACCCCATCGGCCCACCTAAGCTTCTGTCTCCTCTTTGTGTATTTGCCTTCTCCGGGAATCCAGCCAGTTACCTCTATTGACCAACCGTTATCCTGCCTACGTGCTACGTGTCCAGCTCATGTCCATTCCTTTTTCTCAGTTTCAACTATGATGTCCTTCACTCCGGTTTGTTCCCTGACCCACTTTGTTCTCATCTTGTCTCTTAAGGTTACACCTATCATTTTACTTTCCATCGCTCGCTGCGTCGTTCTCAATTTAAGCTGAACCCTCTTTGTAGGCCTCCAAGTTTCTGCTCCGTATGTAAGTACTGAAAAAATGCAGCAGTTATATGCCTTCCTCTTAAAGGTTAGTGGAAGATTACCATTCACGATTTGAGAATGCTTGCCGAACTTGATCCACTCGATCCTTAGCGTCCCAACGATTTGTATGCTTGGCAGACGCTAACAACCCCCGAATGCAGAGATGTTACTTGGCTCGCACCTTCGACTTGACTTGAGTAAGTCGGCGTGAAGCAAGCAGCGGACTTCAAAACACCCACGTCAGCCTTCGCGTTTCACAGATGCTCAGGCTGTCTTGTTTGGTCAAGTCAAGAACGAGCTTCAAAGCAGAAACACGTTGCTCGCCTGCTAATGAGGTTAATAATGAAGTTGTTCGCGTAAGGCACGTGTTACAGAAAAAAGATCATATGTTTTAAAATAACTATAAAAACGAAGTGCCAAAAGCATATTTTTGCCATTTAACGGCTAGCGAGCGGCACGTGCTGCCTGCCGCAACAGCGATGCGCAGTGTTGTTTATGTAAAGCGCCCATTGCCCGCTGGTTTTAGTGGCTACCGCAATGCGGTGCGTTTCTCCACGCTTGCTTGTTTGGAGGCGAAACAAGTATTGCATTGGGTTCTTTGGTCGTTTTTTTTTTTCTCACTCGAATGCCACGGCGTGTAATTTGTGCAGACCTGGCTCACGAGGTAACGCGAGTTTCACGGTATTCGCTTTTCTGTTCATCTGTGGACATGCTTGTAGCGGGCTAGGTCGCAGTTATATATGAAAAATTAAAACAAAACAAGTTCTGGGGAAAAAATGATTTGTAACCTTTTGTTGAGCTTGGTAAACATGAAAAAAAAATGGCCCCGTATCTGCATGTAATCTGCAAATGTCGTCAAAAAACGGTAGTCTTGCGTGTGGAGAGAGTGAACCAGACATTTATTTGATGTTATGTGCAAGAAAATCGGTGAATGGTATTCTGGAGGCGCTGCGTTAGAGTGCCTCGAGCGTGCAACGAAGGCGAACGAGCGCATCTAGAGTTACTGTATATGCTACCTTTAGGTAGCATATATAAAGGTAGCATATATAGTAACTTAAGCGCATCAAGTCACAAGCGCCATCTGGCAGTTGTCTTGGAAAATAAAGCGCATGGCTCTGAGACGGGTGCGCGCCCACCTCAGAGGGGATAACGTGTAGAACGCAAGGCGACCGCGATGTGCCACGACCGTTTGGTTCTGGCAAAGCGTTGGAAGCACTCGCCTTTCCGCACAAGCGTTGGATGGTCAGCGCAGCGTTATAAGCGCTACGGTCCTCAAAATTACTTATGTATGCTTTTTCTAGTAAGAGACGCACATGTAGAAAATATACGGGTTGTTGCGGTGCCCCAGACATGCGCAATAATTGCTTTTTAATTGGCAATTGCACAAGCATTAACACTCAACCTTGAGCAACATAGGTGGGCGCTGCGGATGGGGTCGGCCGTTTCAAGTACCCGATGCCGTTAAGAGTAGACAAGCAGACAAATTTACAGACAGACAGACAGACAGACAGACAGACAGACAGACAGACAGACAGACAGACAGGCAGACAGACAGACAGACAGACAGACAGACAGACAGACAGACAGACAGACAGACAGACAGACAGACAGACAGACAGACAGACAGACAGATTAAAATTTTTGCGTCGAAGGTCCCCAATAAAGACTATTTTCTTTAAAAGCCGTGGTCGGGGCATTGCCCTCACAATATATTTGTCTCGCGGGGTGCAGCAATGTCTCGCTGCATGATGGTGAAGGGGGAGGCACATGATCAGGAAACCCATGATAGGGGCACTTCTTTTTTGTGTGGTGAATTTTTCGTAGCGTAGTGCTGCAAGCGATGCCTTTCTGGGCGAGAAACAGCGCCCTAGACAGGGCAAAAGGATAGACAAGGCACACAGACACAGCGCCGAGTCAATTTTGTACCGAAAGAGACGGAAAATTTTGTCGTGTTTTAGGAAAAAAACAGAAATAGCCTTTGTGGTTACGGAACACTTCGGAGCCGTCACCACCGGGACTATTAATACGCACATGTGTGTAATCGACATAACCTGTAACGCCAGAGAACTCAGCCACTTCATAAATGTCCCGCATAAATATATAACGTGCCACCGGCTGCGTAAAGCGCACCAGCATCGCGTACAGGTGCTTTGCGATGAGCAGCGTAACTTTTCCGTCTGAAAGACACACAGTCGGCTAAAGAATGCGGACGAAATTGATGCTACTACTAAGACTATCGTTGATTGTGTAAACGCTAACGTCGGTTATCTCATTTAGTACTTCGAATGTATTCAGAAGCAAAACTCTGAATTTCACTATTTTTCCTCTCACATCCAGTTCATTATTTGCCTTCTTGCGTATCAGTTTCTGTCAATGCTTCTTTAAAATTTAGGTCACTTCAAGCTCTTACCATTTTATGGTACCTGCATCTGATACGCACACATCACACAATGCTGCGGTAAAACTAAAAAATCAATTCTTGAGCAAGCTGTAAATACTTCTTTTTCTCTTTGGTGGTAAGCACTTACATTTGTATAAATATACGCTGGTGAATCTTGTAAACGTAGCATTTTTTTCCTTCTAACTAAAACTTGTGATAGTTTGATGTTCTTTATGTATTTTAACTGATGTTTTTTGGGTGTGTCCACGAAGTTATCTGTCATAACTTTTTGTATGCGCACTTGGTGTTTTGTTTGGTGTGACCAGATTGTTTAAGAAGAGAAAGACTTCTGTACTCTGTATATGTGTTTATTTACAGTGTCTGTATAGCAATATGTGTATTATGTGTAATTGATATTTCCCGCTTCTGTCCATTACTTTTCTCATTGGACCCTACACTAGCCTCAGGCTATGGGTCCAATCAGTGTTTGTAAACCTCATGTGACAAATGATAAGAAACGTTGAATCAATCAATCAATCAATCAATCAATCAATCAATCAATCAATCAATCAATCAATCAATCAATCAATCAATCAATCAATCTGATCTTGCCAACTACTTCTACATCCTGTATGACAGGGTGTGTCCACAGAAGGAAAACAATGTCATCTTTAGTTTCTCTATTGGGACTTCGCCACATTCACTCACGGTTAGCCCGTTTTCTGCATAAGGTATTCAAGATCCGTAAATTATTACGTTCTGCAAACTGTACTAATAAATTCTCTCTGGCATTTTAGTGCCAAGGCTATATTCCCTTACTGCATAGTGTGCGGTCTGCTTCTTGCCTATTTTGACATTAAAGTCACCCATCAGAACACTATACTGTGTCTTTGCTTTATTAATGGCCGACTCTACGTCTCCCTAAAAGTGTTCACCTAAATGATCATCATGGCTCAATGTAAATGCGTAGGCCTGTACCACCTTAATCTTGTACTTTTTGTAAACTTAATTATAATAATTGCCACCCTCTAACTGATGCTATAGTATTCCGCTATGTTGCCAGCGATAATCTTGTGTATAAAAAACCTCACCCCTTGTTCTTTTCTGTCAGCTATTCCACGGTAGCATAGGACGTGTCCATTCTTCAGCACTCTATGAGCCTCACGTGTCCTCGAAACTTCGCTGAGACCTATTACATCCTATTTAAAACCCTATAATTTCTTGAATAGCACAGCTAGACAAGCCTCACTAGATAGCGTTATAGCATTGAAAGTAGTCAAGTTCAGATTACAATGGTGGTCTGTCCGGACCCAGGAATTCTTAGCACCCTATACGCTGCGTCACAAGTCTGACCCCTGCCTTAGACAGTTGCTTCGGAGCCACTGGAGACTGAGGGCTAGGGGTTAATTACTGTGTTCATGGGAGGTTGTGGCCAGGTACTGCACCCGGGTGGTCAATCCTGCTCTGGTGAGAGAGCACATTACCGGCAGTTGGTCGCCAGTGAAGCTGCACCCCAGACCAGTAGATAATGAATGCACTATCATTTATAATTCGAGAATGCATGCCAAATGTGCTCTATCCTATTCTTCTAGTTATTTTTTTCTCATGGTACGGCTTCGTAGTTACTAGCTGCCTGAAGTAGACATATTATTTCGCAACTTCGAGTGTCTCACCACTAATCACAAAGCGCTGATCTCTGCCGAGACTGTAGTACATTAGTTTAGTTTTATTGTTATTATTGTTTAGACTTACTTATCTTCTTTCCGTGTAAACTTCAGTGATCATGAGCTCTAATTCATCACCTGAGTTACTCATCAATGGTATGTCATCGGCGAATCTTGAATCACGGGTTTCTTAGATACTCCCCCTTAACTCTTGTTCCTAACTTTTTCCCAATCTAAGGCCCTGGGACCTCCTGTAAACACGCGGTGAATGGCATTAAGCGTGGAAGAGATCATGTCCTCTTCTTTACACTATATGTATTGAAATTCTGTCACTTTCTTTATGGCGGACTAGCAGGTTTTACAAAGAGGAAACAAAATAGGCAGCTAGGAAGCCAGGCTCTCATAAATAGAGTCGCGCAGTACTACGACGAACATGTTAAATGACCCCCCCCCCCTATATTAGTCACATAAAAACACTACCATCATCTTTAGTAACAATATCATCAAACACTACGTAAAGCGTGAACCTCTCTCTCCAAAATAAGCATGGAGGTAGGCCACCGAAATATCCTGATAATTGACAGCACACTTTACGCACTCGCTTACCATCTTCAATTTGTTATCAATCCAATTATTTGCATTTATTATGATACCGTTGCCACGCCGTTAAAAATCAAGGTCATTATAACAACTACCACATTTCTTTCTTGGGTTTCATCTTAGGGTTGTCAGTAACAACAAATGAAGACTCCACTAATCCGCTCTTTTTAACGTTTTAGCAAGCTGCGTGCTTTTGCTTGTTTTTTTTTACCGAAAATAGGTACGGATGGCACGCAAGAATTTTTCTGGGTAAGAAGTGTCAATAATGAACCGGCTCACCTTCACCAGTAGGGCCTCTCAAGACTGAATCATCACGCTGTTGTGAGAAGTCCACTCTGATGCTCGTTTTGTTGCTGTTTTCCTGGCTTCCTCTGCTGGTCTTGAACAACGACGTTGCTTCTGCCATAAGTTCGCCTTCAACTGAAGAGTTTGATGGCAACCTCGTGTCATCTAACAATATTGTAGAAAAATTCGCGAACGTTAAATTGGACGATAAGAAAGGCTGCGTTGTGTTATTTGTCAATGTAAAATTCGCAGGCTCCAAGATAACTTCTTGAGAAGACGCCTGCAAAAAAGAATAATTCAGGCTTAGTTAGGTACAGCGGGAGCTTTACGTTGTCGGTAAGTTACATACTATCTTCCACGGAAATACATTAGCACAACCAGAACATAGGAGTTCATTGCGAAACAGCGCAAAGAAGCAAAAGGCCTCTTAGGCTTTGTGCTTCTCTTATGTACTGTTCCTCAGAGAAGGTTATCTACTTCCCCACAATGTACCCATGTGTCACCTGATAAGAGGCGCGTGGTTCTTGAAACGCCAGTTTTTCTTACATTCTCGCTTTCTCTCTCTCCCTATTCCTAGGGTCCCCAAAAGTTATATGAGAAAAAAAAAGGGCTTGCAAGTACGGATAAAGATGTATACTTATATTTGAAAAACGTATTCAAATATTGCAGCATTTTTATTACCGATGACTGATAACTTGAGTTTGTATGAAGCTCCCTGACGTTACACTCAGCGAATGCTTATTGTCAAGGAGGTGTGAAATTTAAATAATCATTTTCGAGAAAGAGCTAACTGTCTTGTATGCCAGCCCTAAGAAAAAGGCTATTATACCCGGTGGTCACTCTTTTCCAGCAAGGTGAAACTCGTCAAAACATCAGTAAAGCTTCGTCCTAACTCGGTATATGGTTCAGACCAGGTACTTAGTGGTTAAGCGAAGCCGGGTTTGTTGCGTCGCGAGGATGATCGCTGCGGTCTTCATGGCTTTTCACCTGAGGAAGGCGCGTTCACCGCTGGACGTTTTACTCACACAACTTTATGTACACAATTGTTTACAATGCAAAAATGTCAGCAAAAGTATGATCCGCCGTGGTGCCTAAAGTGGTCATGCCGGTGTCTAGCCGGCAAGCTCTCCTAGCAGTAAAAAGACGCCTCGTCTTTTCCCGGGCTCTTTTTATTACCCCAGCCTCGTTGCTGAAGACCCTCGTCGACACCCGACAGGCAGTTTCATGGAAGTAGCAGGGGAGGCAGAGGACGTTGATGTGCCGTTCCTCGAGAATGCGTTAGGCAAGTGAGGAAGGGGGCACAACGCCGAGCCGGCTCTGTTTCTCGGTAAGGCGTGTTACCAAGAAGGAAGGGGGCGGGGTATGTCACGCTGAGCGCGACCTTACAAAATCAATGAACATTATGTTATATATATGCAAACCTCGTATACAAACGGCCGAATTTATAGAAATGATTACATGCGATGCTATTTATGCCAACAGTGTTGAAGTGAATGCTGCTTACCTTGTGAATTGTGGATTTTAGTGCTAAGACCAACACCAGAAGAATATTCGGGGAGTTCAATATGCCGAGCCAGGAATAGCGGATGTACTTGGTCATCTCTGCATAATGGGCATCAGTCATGTCTTGCAGCGATGCGAGGACCTGCGAATAGGTCGTCGGCTACAATCAGTGGATTCTTGAACGTTTTTTTTTTTCCTGCACCTGTTTTACACTAAGGACATCAGTGGGTGCTCACTTACTAGTGATAACGCGACAAATCATAAGAAGATGAAGCTAAAGACTAGTTAAAAAACTGAAAGAACAGCTGCGATCAACAAACAGTTAGCATTTCTAAACGCGCGTTACTGCAGGTTATGACGAAAAATTTAATTTTGCTTTACGCAACTTTACCCAGCACCTTGTAAACACCGCAAAGAACAAGCAGTGCTAAGGTAAAAAAGTGTTTATTGTTTGTTTCCCTGGAACGCTTAAAAACATTAGTATCAAGAAACGTAGTATATAATTTAAAATGCAGAGTAAGCTACTGGATGGCGATAACCACTGCGCGTATGCGTGGGGTTTATACGTGTGTTTGTGCGAAGTAAAGCTGCTGGTGCTTTCGATGATGATGATGATGATGATGACCATGGACTAAGTGTATGGCTTACACCCACTCTGGCGGATTGGCCAAGACACGAATAATTGAATTGAAGGGACCACATCACATTACAAATTTAATCAAATATAGAATGTTCAGAAGGAAATAAATTCTCCTAATTCAGAGATTTGCGTTCAAAACTGCCTTGATTCAATTAAAAATCTTTTTACAGTACAGCATAGACCCCGGTCGCAATGACCTAATGAGAAAGCTCCCCACGAGAGAATTTAGAAAAAATTAAATCCAATCTAATTCGATGAAAAGCTGCTTTAAGAATGTTTTTTTTTCAATAATTTAAAGTGGTTACACAATAAAAAATAATGCTTGATTGTTTCATTATTGTTGCAAAATGAGCAAAGAGGGAAGAACCCAGACCAGCTTTTTGCACATTATTTTTTAACTCTAAAGCGCAATTTTCTAAAAATAACTTCTTCTTTGCGTGATGACCAGAACTTCCTACGACAAGGGAACAAAAGGTGTCGATATTCGTTTCGGTGAGTGATTAATGCTTTACCAGAGTTTTGGGTTACGGCACGCCTTCAAAGTCGGTCACGTAATATGAGTGCTGCTCTTTCTGCATTGATTTTCTTCATCTATTTCACCCTATCATCAATACGGTCTTTCCGAACTGTCAGCTAGCCAAACAATCGAATCAATTGACCTTGCTCTTTGCGCCTTCCATCGAAAGAGGATGACACGAAAGTATCGGTGTGCTTCCCATATCTCTAACTGGCACATAATTTTAACCACGGGCCGCGTTATGCGGGTATGCCCCGTAGGAGGTAAGTTTAAATGCACCCAGGAACTGCGAAAACATACATTGATAATTTAAATGCAGGAGCGCTAACAAAAGTGTGAAAATGACGCTACTTGTTTTTTACAGTACTTTAAAGTAAGTACATTACTGCTCCTTGTGTCCCTTATTGACTGGGACGAGTGACGGCACCCTATCAGGCATTAATTTGCCTTTTTGCCCAATATGTCTATTACATATCACTGTATACTCTGTCACTCATTTATGATTGATTTATGAAGAAAGTTGTTGATTATTTTTCACGTTCCGGGTTGGAACAAGAAAACAAGGAAGAAGAGCGCAAACAAGAGGGGAGACGCGGGGACGCTCAAGTGACAGCAGAGCGCTTCCGAGCGCTGTGAAATAAACAAGTTTTTTTTTGCCTTATACCTTACAGAAGGAGTTGAGTCTGATCACAGTGTCTGGAACGCCATCGTCCTAATAAAATATTATGAATAAAAAACACACCTGCAGCGTTGACCCGACGAATACAGAGAACAAATGTCAGGGTCTCAGTAGCAATCGAAGCCACGAAATTTGCATGGTAATAAGTATTTTACCATAGGACAACATTACGTTTTGAAACGGCTTTGAAAGAGGGCCAAACGCACGCGAAATTTTGGTGAAACATCAATCATGTCTGCAGCGCTAGGCTACCTAACTTGTAACGCGATAGAGCTAAATAGATCGTTTTTTTACAGGAATTCAGGCGTCGGCATCGGAGCGTATTTGGTTGCAAGCGAAAAACCCTCTTGTGCGTGACCCGAATATCGAGAAAGACGTAAATAAAGCTTCCGGGTCCCGGCGAGAATCGAATCTAGGCCGTTTGCGTAACGAGCAGGTGTTCTTTTACACAGCCATGCGTCTGCTTGGAAACACAGTTAAAATACCTTCTTCCGCTTGAAAATTCACAGAAAGTAACGTTCGTGTTTCCCAAACACACACGGCCTGTATCCAGGCTTCACAACACAACATGCAATACCACCGTAATCTTGCGTGGTACAAGCGTACATTTCCATCGGAGATCACATCATGCAATTATCATAATGACTCTATAATATAGAGCTGGCCTGCTATTATAAAAGACACACACGTTACTGCGCGTATTCTCTTAGGACCACGTAGAGGGTGCACAGCAAGTTAGAAAAGGTTTCACCCGCATAATTGCTCATTGCTTGAAGCAAACTACTCATTCACAGATGCAGCCATATGCAAAAGCTTCACTGACACAAGCCACTTTCAACTTTATTGATTACATTGTAGCAACGAACAATAATTCTTCTTGAGTAATATCATACAATAAAAAGTACAATAAAAAGTAATTGAAGTACTCACTAAAGACTGCTCATAGCTATCGCATTCCACTTTTAAAGATAATTTTAAGTGTCCCCCAACTTTTTTCTCCAATCACTCGGGTAACATCGGTATTAAATGTGTAAAAGCGTAGCTTGTTCTTCCTCTTCTTACGCATCCTTGGCAAACTTCACGGATCTATCGAAATTCCAAATTATCTTATTCCTTGCAAATGTGTGTGCGGTGTGTGTGTTATGTGCAATGTGTATCTCCTCCTCCTCTCTTTCTATTTTCTCCCTCGTTCCCCTCTCCCCGTGTAGGGTAGCGAACTGGACTTAGTTTAGTTAAACTACCAACCTTTCTTTAATATTTTCTCTCTGTCTTCTTATTCCCCGATTTTAATGCATTTATTAGAATGCATTCACCATCCCTGAGCATCGGACAAGTTACGGTGAAACGGCCATAGGATTTCGCAGGGAAAACAAGTTCTCTAACTTTATGGTCTGACGGTCTTCCTTTTATTTAAAAAATTAATAAACTTTATTTTGCCAATGACATAACTTGTGTACCTTCAGTCATCTTATGACGTGTGCTGCCGCAGAAAAAGGACTGTCGAAGGCGGTGAGGAAATATCACGTTTCTCTTACGCTTTGAAGATTTTGGGAAAAATTTCTAGAAACATTTGACTTACGTAGCAAAGCTTCGAGACGAGACGAAGGCCGGCCGGGATTAGCGATCATTGAAAAAAAATGCAGCTGTAGCAAACATTTCGGTAGATGGACTTGGCCTCATTTTTGTTTGAATCCTCAAGGCAATCGCTGGCTTGACAAAGACGTTGACCTCTTTAATTATCCCTGTTCAACGATTTCTCATCACCCTAAATGTGTACTGTATAGTGTTTAAAAAATTATAATTGAATCACCGACGCATCAAGTGTAACTAGTGCTATGGTCAAATCATTTCAACAACACCATGTCATGTGACCACGAATGTGGCCAGCGAAGGTGTCGTTGGCTCTCGTAAGTGCGCGAGCGAATATTTATATCAATTTGAGATGAATTGATAATGAGCGTTGGAGTGTTGGGCTCTAGTACCTCCATAATAGTAAAAAAAAGGCCGCAGTAAAAATGCTCCGGAAATTTCAACCCACTGTTGTTTTGCATGCACCTAAATCTAAGAACAACAACACTGACGATTCGGTGAGTTCGTACTGAATCATGATTGTTTTTTTTACACAGCCCCGTAACGGCGGTCTAACGGTTATGGCACTCGACTGGTTAGCCGAAGTCGGCGGGTTGAAATCGTAGCCACGGCGACTGCAATTTCAATGGAGGACCAAATGTTGAAGGCCCGTGTACTTAGATTTAGGTGCACGTTAAAGAACCCCAGGTGGTCGAAATTTCTCGAGCCCTCTACTCGTTTTTCGTAGAGGCGAAAATGCTGTTGGCTCGTGTGCTCAAATTGGGGTGCAAGTTAAAGAACCCCAGGTGGTCGAAATTTCCGGAGCCCTCCACTATGGCGTCTCTCATAATCATATGGTGGTTTTAGGACGTTGAACCCCAGCTATTATTATTACTTTTTTGCGCAGCACATACACATATCAGTAATAGACAGCATAGGCACAAACTAACAACTGTTTTATTTGAAAAAAAGAAAAGCATTTTTCTCTTTGAGAAATGCAAAAGCCCCCCGGCAAAGGAACCGTATACCTACAATGTAGGACTAGTAAGCTAATTCCACACACTACTGCAACAAAAGAGCAATAAAAAATGGCAGCATATCCACGGAGCGAATGATGGAGAGTGGGGCGAAGCATTCATCCGTCCATTCGTTCTTGCTTCCGTTCGTCCATGCGTCCGTCTGTGTGGCCATCCATGCGTCCACGCTCCCGTCCGTGCGTGCGTCCGTTCGTGCGTCCATCCCTGCGTTCATCCATGCATCCGCCCCTGCGTCCGTTCATGCGTCCATCCATGCATCTGTCTGTGTGTCTGTTCGTCCATCTATTCAACACTCCAAGTACCACCATCTCGCATCTTTTCTTCATATATTCCCCATTAGGGAGCCTTCATGCGCGCGCGTCTCCGTGTTTTAGGGTGGTGTCAGCCTTTGACCCACCACTTGCCGCCACCCGCTAAAACACAATGTTGCCAGTCCCGGTTTCCGTGGCTACAGGCGCCATGTTGGTTCTTGTGGCCAGACGTTCCTGCTCCATCGCACTGCACCAGCTGCATGTTGGCGCGCGTGTGCAAGCTGCGGTATGAGCTGCGTTTGATTACCCCATAGACGTAGCTTCCGCTACGACACCATCCACGTGCTAACGACACATAAAAGAACTTTGAAGTCTATATGCCAGGGTGCTGCGTGCCACAATGCAAAAGCATCTGAATACCTTCCCGCTTCCCGACTTGCTCTAGCCAACGGAAACGCTGGCCTACACAAGTGGAGTGAGACTGCTTGGAGGTGACTATACTTCTCGCCGTGTTTTTGAGGTGAGTACCCGTTGTATTGCGAGTGGGGTGAGTATATCACCGCATTTCGTGAAATGGCTGACTTAGCCATGCAACGAAAAGAAGTTTGAGCAAAGTGAGCACGACAACGTGCACAGTTTATTAATGAATTAGGCTTCGTTCGGCTACGCTCTGTGAGCGGAAGATGGTTGAGTATGCTTGTTTATCCTTGTAGTCGAAGCGCAGTTTCTCAATCGAATGATATGACTAGTCGAATGTGTGGTCCCGCATGCATTCACTATCTGCACCTTGTCGGTTTCCGAAGCCGTCGATGTATTCGTCGCGGAAAACGCCAGGCCCGTAAACCACCTACAGACGCTCCCATTCGGGTCTTCCTTTGCTGGCAGATGTTCGCATTCCTGCCATTTTACCTCGGTCGCTGAGGAAGGGCATTTGGAGAGGTAGACAGACGAGTCGATGAACGCGTTCCCTGTAGGCGCTTGTCTTGCACAGTTGCAACGCAACTAACTTTATGCGTGGCTTTCCATGGGGTATTCGTTCATCGCTTCAATGACACGCGCAACCACACCGAAACTCACTCAATAATTGCAAACAGGACTTCTCTTTAATAACATAGAATGCAACAGATTTACTGTTCGTGTCCGTCCATCCTTCTGTCCATCAATCGGTCCTGAACGGAGCAGTATATGTGCACTAAGCAAGTCGGTTGTCAGCCCATAACTCAAATATGCCCTGTGTGGTGCATCGCTATTTGTGTCGTCCTTTTGTTTCATAACCTGACACACAGAATATTTGATATCGTAAACTCTGCTTTTATTTAGTGCTTGTAGAGAAAATGTGTATGAACTCCGTATATGTGGTCGGAGCCGTGTATGAATTTTTTTCTTATTGCTTTACTCTAGGCCCACTGCGAGGACACAAGCGTCCAGCAAAGGAGGCAGCATGGTTGGAAGACACAAGGCCAGATGCCGTTTGGATGCTGTTTGCAATAAAATCTGACCTGGAAAAACTTGATTTGTCCCTCGTTGCTCCCCTTTGCTTTTCTTCTAGCCTAATATACAGGCTTGTGGTCATAGGGGGAGGGCGGTGTAATGTGATTGAATGCCCTACTTTTTCGGGCAATGTTACAGCTTATGAGGTTTTAAAGCAGTCATTGTACAGATTCGTTCGCAGAAACCAAACTTGCTGTAGGAAATTATATTACGGAGAAACGCAATGTTTGGGGTATGGGAACCGGCTAGCTGAGCTATTCGGTTTACAGAGAACATCGCGAGCTACTCGGTTGTTCGTTCTGCCTTCCCGGTCGTTACGAGTTCCATCATATAAACAGCACGGTTTCGAGCTTTGCACTAAGAGGCCTTTGAGGTATTTGCAGTGCTAAGGTGAATGTGCTTCATGATTGGCGCGCAGACATTGAAGTCCATTAATAGTAACATCGAGGTTCTCCCCCTCGCAAATATGGTGGGTCTCCCAAGTGGAAGAAACAAACTGTTTTAACAGTATTTTATACAAGCTCGAGTCACGAACATGTCTTTCCTGTTCTACCAAACCACGGAAAACTTCAGAAAGCAACCCTTCAGCCTTCAGCACTTGCCACTTGCTATACAAAAGAAAAAAAGCCCTCTTCTCGTTGAAACCCATGCTGCCCTCAATATGAATGAGCGACCACTCAGAAC
This sequence comes from Rhipicephalus annulatus, assembly GCA_013436015.1. Lineage (NCBI taxonomy): Eukaryota > Metazoa > Arthropoda > Arachnida > Ixodida > Ixodidae > Rhipicephalus > Rhipicephalus annulatus. Next base: position 690,237 of record WOVY01009663.1, read on the forward strand.
CAACACGGAGGCCTGTGAAGTATGGGGGCCGTTTTAGCCAGTTGTAAGCAACCATGATCGGAGTTGTAACCACCCTAAAACACGGAGACGCGCGCACATGAAGGCTCCCTATTCCTCATATAGAAGCACCACCATCCAGCGGACATTCCAAGGACTAAAAATTCCAAGGTGGCACACGCACACTTTCTTTTGGCTTGCGCTTCGGGTCTACTTCCCACCTTTAACCACCTCGAGTTTATGGTATATATTAGTTTACTGTATTCATGGCACTGCGGCCCAACGCTCGCTAAACCTTTAAACCAAGGAGGTTACGCCCAGCGAGTATAACGTAGCAACCTTTTCTTGTCAGATAGTGCTCAATGTACATGCCAATGGCTGCTAATGGGAAATGACAGACAGGAGAATTCGGCTCTTAATTTCTTACGGCTTGCACTTCAGGTCTACTTCCCACCTTTACCCACCTCGAGTTCATGGTATATACTAGTTCACTGTATTCATGGCACTGCGGCCCAACGCTCGCTAAACCTTTCTAAAATGAAGGAGGTTACGCCCAGCGAGTATAACGTAGCAACCTTTTTCTGTCAGATAGTGCTCAATATACATGCAAATGGCTGCTAATGGGAAATGAGAGGCGGGAGAATTCGGCTTTTACTTTTTTACGGCTTGCGCTTCGTATCTACTTCCCACCTTTTTCCACCTGGAGTTCATGTTATATACTAGTTCATTGTATTCATGGCACTGCAGGTCAACGCTCGCTAAACCTTTCTAAAACTAAGGAGGTTACACCCAGCGAGTATAACGTAGCAACCCTTTCCTGTCAGATAGTACTCAATGCACATGCCAATGGCTGCTAATGGGGATCGCAGTGTGCGCGTTAACTAAAATCCGAATGTTCCTGTCTCTCATTCCCCCTCAGCAGCCATTGGCATGTACATTGAGCACTATTTTTTATTGTTTGACAACACACAGAAGAAATCTCTCACCGGCACCACCTTGGAGGTCAAAATGTTATACTCGTTACACACTACAACGGCTGCGAGGGACGAATGGGTGTTGTTATAAAGAGCTTCGCCCCTAAAAACAACAGACAAGCTTGAGGCTGACCTCACGCGCGTGCAACAAGATTACTGCACGTGCGTTTTATGTTGCCCAGTTCCTTTTCCGACATCGTAATGGACGCATGTCTTACGCACTTCTTTCCCATGTTTCGAATATCGAATACTTGAACTGACTCGTGGTTTACCTTTTGCCTCTCTGTTGATAGAATCTTTCAGTGTAAAAATAATGGCGTAGAGCATCATCGTGTGCAATGAATGATCCACCTAATGTGTTCGTGCTCAAATACGTATTGAAGCGTCGTGCTCCCTCAATCTTGCATATATACCCCTTCCAGGTTGCCAAACATAGGACCGGCCCCTCAACAGAACCCAGTAAACTACTCCTGTTTTGCTAGGACGCCGACTTAGGCTGTTATTTATCTGGCCGTTGTTTTTACTTTTCGTAGAGCAGGGCTTTGCCATCTGTCAAAGTCACGGGTACAGCATTAAAAGCTTGTTGGGTGTTCACAGCATTTTACTAAGTGAATATAGATGAGGGGGGCGAAGCGTCAGCCATTCCGCCGTGCTTCCATCCGTCCGTCCGTCCGTTGGTTCCTGCTTTCGCCCGCCTGTGCATCCGTCCGTGCGTCCATCCATCCGTGTGTCTGTCTGTCCGTGCGTACGTCGTCCGTCTGTTTGTCTGTCCTTCTGCCTATCCATCCGTCTGATGTAGGAATGGACGGACGGACGGATGGATGGGCGGATGGACGGATGAATGGACAGATGAATGGATAGATGGATGGATGGATGGATGGATGGATGGATGAGTGGATGGATGGATGGATGGATGGATGGATGGATGGATGGATGGATGGATCCGGCTGTGCCCTGAAGATCGGGCGTTAGCTCAGGCCAGCTATCCCTAAAGTTAAGTACTATCACTGTGTGTTAGGATTCAATTTCACTAGCGCCTTGATTGTAGCCACCAATCAGCCTCCTCCTGGTTATTTCTACATGTTTAAAGTCTTGTTTGCCTTCACGGTTCCTAAACCCCAATGGCATTAAATATTCCCCGCCATTATCTCGGACTATAGAGCGGAGCCCTCTACCTGACAATTATCAAACGTTTAGCCGTTTCCTCCTCCTCTCCACACGCACTGGATAACATGTCTATGCCTTCGTATTTGGATGGGTACGTCTTGGTCCGCAATACTCTTATGCATTTTGGCCTCGAACAGCAGTGAAATACCCCGAGAATTATCGTACATCTTTTCTTTTGGAATTTTCTGCTTGAAAGTTCGCTGGCTCTCGGGTCATTATTTCATAAGCATTCCAATCTTCAACATGTTCCTCTCTGTTTCCTTCACTTTGTTCTCAACGAATATGTTTGCTTTTGGCCCGGTAATGTCATCATCATCATCATCATCATCATCATCATCATCATCATCATCATCATCATCATCAGCCTGACTACGTCCACTGCAGGACAAAGGCCTCTCCCATGTTCCGCCAGTTAACCCGGTCCTGTGCTTGCTGCTGCCAATTTATACCAGCAAACTTCGTAATCTCATCTGCCCACCTGACCTTCGGTCTCTCCCTAACCCGCTTCCCTTCTCTGGGAATCCAGTTTGTTACCCTTAATGGCCAGCGGTTATCCTGTCTACGCGCTACATGCCCAGCCCATGTCCATTTCCTCTTCTTTATTTCAACTATGATATCCTTAACCCCCGTTTGTTCCCTAATCCACTCTGCTCTCTTCTTGTCTCTTAAGGTTACACCTACCATTTTTCTTTCCATTGCTCCTGCGTCGTCCTCAATTTAGGCTGAACCCTCTTTGCAAGTCTCCAGGTTCCTGCTGCATAGCTAAGTACCGGCAAGATAAAGCTGTTATTTACCTTCCACTTGAGGGATAGTGGCAATCTACCTGTCATAATTTGAGAGTGCTTGCCGAATGGGCTCCACCCCATTCTTATTCTTCTAGTTACTTCAATCTCGTGGTTCGGCTCTGCGGTTATTACCTGCCCTAAGTAGACATAGTCTTTTACAACTTCAAGTGCACTATTACCTATCTCGAAGCACTGCTCATTTCCGAGGTTGTTGTACATTACTTTCGTTTTCTGCAGATTAATTTTAAGACCCACCTTTCTGCTATCCCTGTATAACTCCGTAATCATGAGTTGAAATTCGTCCCCTGAGTTACTCAGCAATGCAATGTCATCGGCGAAGTGCAGGTTACTAAGGTATTCTCCATTAACTCTTATTCCTAACTGTTCCCCTTCTAGGCTTCTGAAAACCTCCTGTAAGCACGTGGTAAATAGCATAGGGGAGATTGTGTCCCCCTGCCTTACACCCTTCTTTATTGGTATTCTGTTGCTTTCTTTATGAAGCACTATAGTAGCAGTTGATCCACTGTAGATTTCTTCCAGAATGTTTATATATACTTCATCGACGCCCTGATTTCGCAGTGTCTGCATGACGGCTGATATTTCTACTGAATCAAACGCCTTCTCGTAATCTATGAAGGCTATGTATAGTGGTTGGTTATACTCTGAGCATTTTTCTATTACCTGATTGATAGCATGAATGTGGTCAATTGTTGAGTAGCCTGTTCGAAATTCTGCTTGTTTCTTTGGTTGATTGAATTCTAATGTTTTCTTTACTCTGTTAGCAATTACCTTTGTAAATAGCTTGTATACTACAGAGAGCAAGCTGATCGGCCTGTAGTTCTTCAAGTCCTTGTCATCTCCTTTCTTATGTATTAAGATGATGTTAGCGTTCTTCCAAGACTCTGGTACTCTTCCCGTCAGGAGACACCTCGTAAACAGGGTGGCTAGTTTTTCTAACACAATCTGTCCTTCATCTTTCAGCAGATCTGATGTTATCTAATTCTCACCAGCAGCTTTGCCTCTTTGCATGCTCTCCAAAGCTTTCCGACTTCTTCTAATATTACTGGTGGGGTGTCATCTGGGTTACTGCTAGTTCTTATAGTATTAAGGTCGTGGTTGTCTTGGCTACTGTAAAGATCTCTGTAAAATTCCTCCACTATTTTAACTATCCTATCCATATTGGTAGTTATTTCGCCTTCTTTGTCCCTTAGTGCATACATCCGACTTTTTGCCTGCCCCGCCGCGGTGGTCTAGTGGCTAAGGCACTCGGCTGCTGACCCGCAGGGCGCGGGTTCGAATCCCGGCTGCGGCGGCTGCATTTCCGATGGAGGCGGAAATGTTGTAGGCCCGTGTACTCAGATTAGGGTGCACGTTAAAGAACCCCAGGTGGTCTAAATTTCCGGAGCCCTCCACTACGGCGTCTCTCATAATCGTAGAGTGGTTTTGGGACGTTAAACCCCACATATCAATCAATCAAACCGACTTTTGCCTTTCCCAAGTTTTCTCCTCACTTCTTTGACGCTTCCTCCATTTTTCAGAGCGTGTTCAATTCTCTCCATGTTATACCTTCTTACATTGCATACCTTAGGCCTAATAATCAACTTCGAAAGCTTTGCCAGTTCTATTTTGTCTGTTGTACTTCAAACTTTGATAATTTGACGCTTCTTAATGACATTCTTCGTTTCCTGGGAAAGCTTGTTAGCGTCCTGTCGAACTACCCTGCCTCCAACTTCCACTGAACACTCCGTAATGATACTCGTCCGATTATCATTCATGGTATCTACGCTAAGGTTGGTTTCCTCACTATGAGCCGAGTACCTGTTCTGCAGCGACACTCTGAATTCTTGTACTTTCCCTCTCAGTCCTAGCTCATTGATTGGATTCTTGCGTATTAGTTTCTGTCGTTCCTTCTTCAATTCTAGGCGAATTCGAGACCGTGCCATTCTACGGTCACTGCATCGTACCTTGCCAACCACTTCCACATCCTGCACGATTCCTGGGTGTGCACTCATTATAAAGTCTATTTCGTTCTTATTTTCGCCATTAGGGCTCCTCCATGTCCACTTGCGGTTTTCTCGTTTTCGGTAGAAGGTATTCAAAATGCGCAAATTATTGCGTTCTGCGAATTCTACTAGTAGCTCTCCTCTGGCGTTTCTAGTGCCGATGCCATAATCTCCTACTGCCTGGTCTCCAGCCTGCTTCTTCCCTACCTTTGCATTAAAGTCGCCCATCACTATAGTATACTGTGTTTTTACCTTACTCATTGCCGATTCCACGTCTTCATAGAAGCTTTCAACTGAAGCGTCATCATGGCTGGATGTAGGCACGAAAGCCTGTACTACCTTCATCTTGTATCTTTTATTCAGCTTAATTACGGTACCTACCACCCTTTCATTAAAGCTATAGTATTCCTCTATGTTGCCAGCTATGTTTCTGTGAATTAGGAGCCCCACTCTCAGTTCTCTTCTGTCTGCCAAGCCACGATAGCAAAGGACGTGCCCATTCTGTAGCACCGTATAGACCTCATCTGTCCTTCTAACCACATTGAGCCCTATTATATCCCATTTAACATCCTCTAGCTCCTCGAATAGTCCAGCTAGACTTCCCTCACTAGATAAGGTTCTAGCGTTAAACGTTGCCAAGATCAGGTTCCAATGGCAGCCTGTCCGGATCCAGAGATTCTTAGCACCCTCTGCTGCGTTGCAGATCTGACCGCCGCCGTGGTCAGTTGCTTCGCAGCTGCTGGGGACTGAGGGCCGTGAGGTATTTGACGTATGCATGTGGGAGGTAGTGGCCAGATACTGCACCAGGGTGGTCAATCTTTCTCTGGTGAGGGAGCTCATTCCCGGTGGTGGTTACCGGTGAGGCCGTACCCCAGGCCTCTTAGTGCAGTTCCATCAACACGCGAATTTTTTTAAAATCCGGTAGGGAACTGCGCAGCACCGGGATTTGAACCATGGACCTCTTGCATGCGAGGCGGATTCTCTAACCACTACGCTATTGCCGCACCCTTTGGCATCATGCTCATCCAAATGCAGGAGCACAAGCCGCGACACATACTACTTCCACACTGGCAAATTGTGTGCCGATTTCCATACGCCACTAAAACACGCGCATTCTTTCACTTGCCTCCTTGCCATTAACTAGCAGTGCTGGCAACAGCCAATAATACCGAAGCAACTGTGCCTAGCCTGACATGAGTGCCCAGAGAATGTGCCCCCACTTTAATGTGCAGCAACTCCCCTTTTTCTGCAGAGCAATACAGAGAGGAGGTACTGGCTGCATGCACATGTTTTTTAATCACAGCTGTTTTCGCACGCATAATTGATCAAGGCACTTTCTGCCATGGCATGTTTCCTGTCAATGACACCAGCTCTCTGAGCTGACATCGAACATAGAAACACAAAATTTTCGCCTAATAAATGTTAAAGAGACACTAAAGTCAAATAACAATTCATATCAGAGTGAAAGCTCAATGTATGACATTTAAAATGACAATATTATCAACAACAGTACCCTACGTACCGAGAAATTAAGATGAATGCACAAGAACCCAAGCGACGCAGTAGGGTATTTTCAAAATGATTCCGATGACATCAGACAGACCACCTACAATTAACCACTAGTAAACAATATAACTGCATTAAATAAAGAACCTTCCATGCATCAAGACACGCAATAAAATGCCGCTTGTTCGTTTCTGTTTGATTCATGGAAAAAAGAATCGCCAGACGTTAATATGGAGAATGGCACAAGTGGTTCAAAAATTCAATGTTCACGTGGTTACACGGGGCAGGTGGTGCCATCTAGTGAGGAGCATTGAAACAAGAGTGTCTGCAATCTCGAAGCCCATGGCAGGAAACCGATTAATGGCCGTTGTTGCTGCTGTGGCTCTCGCTGCTTTCGGTCTCCTGCTACTAGCGCAGTAAAGCCGGGCAACGTTGTGCACGGCAACAGTGACGTGAGACTGTCCGGTCAGACAAAAGTAACACTACAAGGTTCCTGGGCCACCATTTCAACAAACAACACAGACTTAATAGTTGACTTGAGTGTCCCTTCAAACTTTTTAGATGAAATTTCCTGTAATCATTTCCATAAACTCTGCCAGTTCTGTTTCCCGACAAATGAGCCAACCCCATGCCGTGTTAAAGTCTTAAGGGGAGTACCATAATGTTATTTTGAAGCTGTAGAAACACTACCGTATGCTGCTTGTACAAAAAAGGCTCACACGAAACACTTTGAAGGTTGGTTTCCCAACCTTCAGATGACCAACCCACAGGTGCCTTGATGGGGTAACAAAACTTGGCCTCATGAGAAATCTGTGAGCAGCCTTAGGAAGCTTTGTCTACAGTGGCGGTCAGGACAGCCAACCAGCGGACCATCCTTGCTAGAGTTTAATTTGCAAGTGACCCCACAACCTTCTCAACTTGGAAGCAGCATAGGGAGCTGCTGGGGGTGACCCTTTGTGACTGTATGTGTAGAGACAAGATCTTAGGAGAATGAGTCCTCAGCACGGAAAGCTTAAAAAGGTCGTGTTTCTTACAGACAACCAGTCTCGAAGACAGACTTTAAGCAATGTCGTCTCACGTATCATTTTTCTCCATTTTCCCCCCTCTTCCTTCCTTTTTTTTGTAAGATATTTTTTCCATCCAGCCCCACTGCAGTGGTCTAGTGGCTAAGGTGCTCGGCTACTGATCCGCAGGTCATGGAATCAAATCTTGGCTGCGGCAGCTCCATATTCTATGGAGGCGAAGATGCTGTAGGCCTGTGTGCTCAGATTTGGCTGCACGTCAAAGAACCCCAGGTGGTCGAAATTTCCGGAGCCCTCCACTACGACGTCTCTTATAATCATATGGTGGTTTTGGGATACCACATAGCAATCAATCTCTTCTATCATCGTTTATTTTCATTACCTCTTTCCCCAGTGCAGGGTAGCCAGCCGATCGGAGAACTGGCTAACCTTCCTGTCGTTCCACTTTTTCTTTCCTCCTACTATTTTGCACTCGCTCTCTGTATTAACCAGCACTACTAGCATATCCTCTAAATAAATGCTAACAGATGGTTTCGATATTATAATCCTGACCAAACTGCATTGTCATTTTAGTAAAAACCTTGGAGAAGAATAAAATAAAAGGAACACCGCAAATGTAATACTAAAACATGACTGCTGAGAAAAAATATTCCAATTTGATACCAAAGCCAGTCCCAAAACACTGGCCCTGGACTCAATGACACCACTACAAGGCCACGACACAGAAGCATGTGCCAACACTGCGCGATATTGAGGCACAGTATGAGTAATCCATTCTCTGCTGCCTTGTACCATGTCTACGACATGCATTGTAAAAGTGCTTGACCTTGGGCCTCAAGAAACTTCGCAAGGGCTAGCAAAAAAAGAGATAATGTTTTTAAAACAATCAAGGCTGACCACCTGCTAATAGCAACAGGCAGCGCTGACTGACACTCCTATGTTTAAATACACATATACCCTATTAAGTGGACGGGGGGACGACCGCCACCGTCACTCAGTGGTAGGGTATCGGACACATTATTCAGTCGCAAATTGGGATGCTGCCGGTAGCAAGTTATCTTTTCGTACACTTTTCTTTCTTCAGATCCACGCTTCAACCAGCACTTCTAATAACGTACCCTACACTTCTGTTAGTATAGGGGATGTTATTAGAGCACTAATTGTAGCGCAAATCTGAAGGAAGAAAAGTGCCTCATTAGGAAGAACTGTGCCTCATTATCACACAGTGCCACCTCATGCCTCCGTGTCGCGACCCCACAATAATGTTATTGAATCAAAGGCGAGCACTTCAGGACCAACCCCAGTATTAAGTTGAAATATTCCCCTCTCAGCAGTCATGCTTTAGTATTACATTATGCAGCTAGGAGTTCACAACATCCTAGATGAGATCATTGAAGCCCAAGAGACTGCACAGCTAATGCGCCTGTCGTGTACGCCGGCTGGTAGGAAGATCTTGTGCGTCCTAGGCCTCAGTCCGGCGCTCGTAGCGGATCACAGTCTTCAACTACCGAATGAACAGCGTACTGCCATTCAGGTCTCTCTGTTCCCGCAAAACGTCCATCCTCAGCACAACGTAGGTAGGCGCCGGGCCAGGGCCATCACACTTCTGAAGAACATCAGGAACGATCCTCATTCAGTGTGTTTCGTCGATGCCGCTCAGTACGGTTGCTCAGATAGGTTTTCTGTTATTTCCGTCAATCGTATGGGTTCTATTATCAATGCTGCGTCAGTTAGGTGCTCAACTCCCTCAAGAGCCAAACAGTTGGCTGTAGCCCTCACCCTTTTGTATGACAGTAGATCGGAAATCTTCACCGACACAAAGTCAGCGGTCAAGGCTTTCGCCTCTGGTTCCATCTGTACTGAAGTATTTAAACAACTTGAAAATAAGACACTTTCTCCACATATCATTACTTGGTTTCTTGCACATCTCGAACCTCTACTGAACTCTCAAGTAAAGCTGAATGACACTGCTCACTCCAGGGCGCGCGCACTAACCCTCCACGCTGGGGAGGACGTAGATCCGCAGGTTGGCAGTGAGATGTTCAGGGACGCTTTACTTACTACATTCAGTGAAGTGGCTAAACACTACAAGTTGAGTAGGCGGTCATTTGCTCCTCCACACAACAAGTTGTCAAGACCTTAGGCCATCACGTATAGAACGCGCCAGACCAGGTCCTATCCAAGCCTATTTTTCCTCAGCATAGTCTCTTCAGAAGCTTTTGACTCTACGTGTCCCGATTGTGGTGAGGTTTGTGGCTTGGCACATATGCTCTGGCCGTGCCCCTCCTTGCGGGGCCCAAGTCGGCTCACAGAAGAAGACTGGGACCCTGCCTTACGACGTTCAGAGTTGCTACCACAACTACGGGCTGTCCAGAGAGCCCACGATGGGGCGGTGAAACTAGGCCTCCCCATTCCTACGTGGGAGTGGCCCGCGACGTTGCTCTAAAGGAGCAGCGCTTCTCAGGACCCAATAATGTTCTTTGTCTGTCTGTCTGTCTGTCTGTCTGTCTGTCTGTCTGTCTGTCTGTCTGTCTGTCTGTCTGTCTGTCTGTCTGTCTGTCTGTCTGTCTGTCTGTCTGTCTGTCAATACTTCTGTTAGTTCTCACTTTGCGTCTAATAAAAATAACGGGCCCTTTATTTTGACTTCTGTGAGTAAAAAAGAAATTATGTTAACATGACATAGCTTATCTTAGTGCCTACAAGGCAAATGACTAGCGCATTATGCAAAAAAAAGTTAGAAATAGAATTCATGTGAGGCATCAACTGCAAGCAACATACGATAAAGGAATACGCAGCACCAGCATTTCACGGCATTGTTTGCTGCACACAATGAACTGCAGGTTTGGTGAAGGTAAAATTTACCGCTATGACAATATCCCCTTCAGCAGTGGTGACTATGTTTGTGTACGCAACTCGTATATGCTAGTTGTATCAGCGTGTGGCCAAAAGAGAACAATATACATTTTTCATTGTTGATGAACAGAACTTTCTGCATTGTCAATATGACTTGACCTCAGTGTGCTGCATATGACTATAGCCGATCACTTTGATGAAGGCACTATAATGTTCAACACGCCCTTCGACGTGCCGCGTACCAGAACAAACGTCAAAAACTAATTACGCGCACACTCGGAGGCTATGGTTTCATTCTTTTTACATCAAAATGACACATTACTGACTGCAGGACAATGAGGTATTTTGTTGCATGCTAATAACAAATAATTGCTTAAGCTCCCACAAAAAACATGACTTTTCTTTCTTAGAATGTAATATTGAGTGCCTTGGAATTACGTTATCTGAATGTGACTACTTCGTAGACAGTGCACTATAGTTTTTGCCTGAAGCAAATATTTTAAGCGAATGTTACCCCATTGAAGCTTACAATGACGGATAAGTCAACCGAAAATCTTTCAGCACTACTGGTAATATAAAATACCACAAAAATCTGTGTTTAATTTGGTTCTCCACAGCAAATGGGATAGTACAGTAGTCAAATCAGCTATCCTTGAGGTAACCTTAAAGAGGCCCTGCAGCATTTCCAAGTAATTATCGAATCGCTTCATTAAAGAAGCTTACTACCTCATGAATCACCACGGAAATGAACTTGATTTTCGTCACACTGTTTTCTTTGCCTTGCTAGATGCACACTTCGCGTTCACTGGGAGTGTGCAGTTACATCGCGGCATTCCTCAACGGCCTTGATAGGTATGTAACTAATGATGCTCAAACCAGCCAATGGCTATTATTTGCACAAATGGTGGGGTCATTTGGGTTTATGGTATCATTTTTAGAAAGAAGAGCAAACGATTTCCAGCTGGCTTTGCGACCTGCGGCATGCAGCCTGGAGTGGTGAATTCGAAGCCTCATGCTGCTTTTGTGTGCGCTACAAAATGCTTAGACATTGTATAATGATGAAAAACTTATGTTTTACGTGCCATGTTTTCCTGCCTCTTTACTTTTATTATGCACCGAAGCAATAGAATCATTACTTGTTATTCAGCCTTCATCCTGTATGTTTCTTCCCTTGTGCTAAGTGTCATTTGCACTGTTTCTTACCTTTTACAAATGCGTGACTCATTGGCAAATTCAGAGGGGGGGCGGGGCAGTAGGGACGATTGTCGTCCCCTCAAATCTCTGTCTGCGCCCCTCCCCTCAATCCAGTGCTCGTAGTCCACCTTTTATCACCAATTAGGACAAACGAGTGAAACCACTGTGGGCCCACATTAATAGTACTTGCGCTATGAAGGTGTTTTAATTGCCTACTGAATCACACTTTTGCTCTATCTACCTTAAAACATTCATGCTTGTGGCACTGAACTGCAAGAGACCACAAAATAAGCTTGGAATAAAGGGTGCCAAATGCAAATGCAAATGCTGGTAGTATGCTGCTGTCTAAATAAATACTCGCTTGACAGTTTTCGAGTTTGCTTCGTTCATTCAGTATCATTTTTATGCGCAAGTAGCTGACAACTTTCCTTGCCCAAAGCTCTTCTCCCATTTTTCTCAATCACTCTTCAAATTCTATCTTGCTGCTAGCTTCCCTACCCTCGATGTCCATCCCCTGTCACCTTGTAACCCCTGTTTTTAGGTATTACCGTATGCTCCAAAAGCATCTCTACCTATGCCACCTTGTTTAATTTCCAATCTTGCTCGAAACTCTGATCTCATCAACTAGAGCGCATTGCAGAACGTCAAACCCGGGACCATGTGTTACAGAACGAGCGCTAAAAATGGGCGCGCCGCCAAATGCTTGCGATAACGGGCGGGAGAAACGCCACGAGGTCAAAAAGAAAAAAAAGAAAACAAACATCCAAGGCTCCCCGGGCGCGCGCTCTCCCCGCGGTAGCGTGGCTTCGCCGACGAACCTCCTCACCCCACAGCGGCGGCCGGGCAAGCACTGGAAAGTTCCAGAAGGAAATAGGCGTGGTCATACCGATTTGAGTCATCGGTCGGGGACGGCCCTCGTACAGTCTCGCGCCTCTCCCCAGCCTTCGCTGCGTATCGCGCCAACGAAATGACGAGAACTTTCTGGAAGGTGGCGCGGCCGAGACGAGAGATCAGGAGGAGACGGAAGTGAGCGCCAGAGCGCGCGTAGGGATTCCGCCGTGTAGTCGGCTGAGGTTTTGTCCGTTGGGACCAAGCCGGAGATGAAGAGGATTTCCACCTGAGGGGTGAAGGGTCGAGCTACAGGCAAGAGCGTGTGTTTACCGCTATTGAGCGAAGACGCGTGGCAACAGCTGCGTGTGTGAAGCCGACGTGTTTCCGGCGAAGAAGTTTGAAGCTTGGAGAGTGGCAATTTGAAGACGCGAGGTTTCCTGGAAGAGAAACTTCAGGGGGCAGCGGAACGACAACAACGCTGGACTTGAGTGAGCGATTCTCGGAAGAGTATCCTTCAGACTTTTGTTCCAAGGACTTTGCACTGGATAGGTTTTCTATCTCTTTAGTCTTTAAGTGTCTTGGTCGTTCAATGCATGCGACTGCATTGTAGTGCGTATCGTTGTCTGTGTCCGTTGTTTTGAGTGTGGCTGATTGTACTGTGTAGTACGTTGTTTGATTGGTGACGTATTGTATGTAACTATTGTGGAGTGTGCATTCTTGTGTGTTGTTTTCGATCTGCCAATTTTGAGATTATAATATTGGTTTTGTTTATCAACTCCCGCCTCTGACTTGTTCTTTGGCCCACAGCCGGCGTCTGCTGGCGCGCCAATAAGGACCACTTCTAAATTGTCCACGCTTTCGTGGTGCGGTTCGGGGGGCCGATACTTCGGCTCTTGGAATTAGCCCGGCGATCGCCTCCCTATTTAACGGGACCGGTGTGACAATCAATCTGGCGTCCGCGACAGGACCTTTTGGTGCACAGTGTGTCCAAAGTAGTGAGAAAGAGCCTCGAGTGTTGATAGTGCTATCGGAACAATTTTGTGTGTTGTTCAGTGTTCTTGTTAACGAGTGCAGGGGAGTGTTCCGATAGACTGATTTAGGCAGATACTTTTTGCACGCGGCAAGACTTTATTTGCGAGACACAATGGATCTCGAAAAGTTAGTAGCTCTTGGTGAGAAGATGTGTCTTTCTGGCGCCGAACTACGGAAGTGGGTAAGCCAGAAGGAGAAAGAGGCGGTGGAGAGAGAGAGGTTGGCAGCGGAGAGAGCCAAGGAAGAAAAAGCCGCTGAGTTAGAACGAGAGAGGTTGGCAGCTGAGAGGGCCAAGGAAGAAAAAGCAGCTGAGTTAGAGAGAGAAAAGTTAGCAGCCGAAAGGGCGAGAGAAGAAAGAGAGGGAAAGGAGCAACAGCTGAAAGAAGAAAGACAGCAGCAATGGAAGTTGGAGTTGGAGAGAGAAAAGTTTGCAGCCGAAAGGGCGAGAGAAGAAAGAGAAGCGGAGATGGCTGAAAGGGAACGGCAGCGGCAGCACGAAATGGAACTCGAGCGCCTCCGTTTGCAACAGCGAAGTGAAACTCCCGTCCAAGCTAGAGTTGAAAGCAGCGAACGGGAAGATTATGGTTTCCGCTTGAACCCAAGCAAGCTGCTTGTAGCGTTTGATGAAAGGAAGGACGACCTTGACGCGTACCTTCACCGGTTTGAGACGATTGCGAGGAGCCAGAATTGGCCGGAACATCAATGGGCAACTGCTTTGAGTACTTGCTTGAGTGGTGAAGCGCTCAGTGTGTACGGTAGGCTGACGCCGACCGATGCAGCCAACTATGCAAAGGTGAAAGCTGCTTTGCTGAAGCGATTTAGATTTACTGTGGAAGGATTCCGGGACAGATTTCGGACAGGGAAGCCAGCTGATGGTGAGACAGCTACGCAGTATGCCGCCGGACTGTGCCATTATTTCGACAGATGGATTGAACTTTCAGGGACAGCGCAGGAGTACGATGAACTTAGAGAGCTCCTAATTAGACAACAATTTCTTACTAGTTGCCACCCAAGCCTGTCGCTGTATTTGAAAGAGAGGAAGGCTGAGTCACTTGAAGGAATGCTTGAATTGGCTGATCAATTCTTGGAAGCACAAGGTGGAACTAATTTGGCCAAGGTCAAGAAGGAGTGTCCCGATGATTCGAAGAAATTGGCTCCCGAAGAAAAGAAGCGTGCACCAGAGAGCATTCCGCGATGTTTTCTGTGCAACCGAGTGGGTCATCGCGCGAAAAACTGTCGAACGATCTTTACGAGCCCTACGGCAGTAAAATGTTTCAAGCGTGGTCAGACTGGGCACAAAGCAGACGCTTGTCGGAACGGAGTGAGTCAAACTCACCAGGTATCCTGTGTGCAAGCGGCACCGAAATCCGGTAATAATGCCGTCACAGATGGATTCGTAGAGTTAAAAATGGGGAGAAAATTCCTATTGTGGGTGCTGTAATGTCAAAACAGCCAACGGGTGTTACGAAGGGAATGCCGACGCTGCCTGGTAAAGTTGCGGGCAAGAAGGTTACGGTGTTAAGAGACACCGGTAGCTCCACTGTTATCGTGTGCAGAAATTTGGTAAGGGAAAGTGAGTTAACAGGCAAAATGAAACCGGTTTGCCTAATTGACCGTACAGCTCGGATTCTTCCCGAAGCAGAAATTGAGGTTGAAACCCCGTACTTCAGCGGGAAGGTTACTGCTTTATGCATGACGACCCCCCTCTACGACCTTGTCATCGGAAACATCGACGGGGCGCGAGGACCGAAAGATCCGGAATGCTTGGGAGAAGACCCTAAGATAGAGCCCTCGCCAACCCAGCGACCGCGAGATACAGTGGAGGAGCAGCCCGTGACGGATCTCACTAGAGCCCAAGGTGAAGCCGCGGCGCAAGAGACAGTGAATGAGAAGATGATCGTGTTGAATGAGTTCACCGGCCGAGCAACTGGACTTACGTCGGCACGACCTCAACCGACCGACAGTGTAAAGGAGACGGAGTTGGCCAGCCGGGCAAAATGTAGAGACATGATCAAGCTGGTAAATAAACAGACAGTACCCGTCGAATGTTATGACCCGTTAACGGTGTCGGAAGTGACAACGATGGCTGAGACGACGCCTCAGATATCGTCGTTGGAAAGGGCTCGCCGAAAAAGAACGTGGAAACACAAGAAGAGATCGAGCGAGCACCGCAAGAAAGGGCGCAAGCGCTGCTCGGAATGCACCGGATAGGTGTCGAGGTCGAATCTGAATGTGTTTGGCAGTGCTGAGTGTCATATATTGTGTTAACGTTGTGTTATCCTGTGTCACAAGTGTCGAAGTGTTTGTGCTGTGATGTATATTGTGGTATAATTGTTGTAAAGACAGAACCTTGTACGTTTCTATTGTTTGGAATGTGTGATGAAGTGTTGCACTCATGTACCTGCGGTTATATTTCATGTGTGAGAGATTGAATTGTAATGTCCAATTGTATTGAGTGATATATTGTGAATGTGACGTGTCATGAGCGACGGACTATGTTACAGTCTTTGAGAGTGTGGGGACTGTTCGCGCTCGTTTGTGTGGTTTTGAATATTATGAGATAATATTCTTAAAGTGGGGGGCAGTGTCACAGAACGAGCGCTAAAAATGGGCGCGCCGCCAAAGCTTGCGATAACGGGCGGGAGAAACGCCGCGAGGTCAAAAAGAAAAAAAAGAAAACAAACATCCAAGGCTCCCCGGGCGCGCGCTCTACCCGCGGAAGCGTGGCTTCGCCGACGAACCTCCTCACCCCACAGCGGCGGCCGGGCAAGCACTGGAAAGTTCCAGAAGGAAATAGGCGTGGTCATACCGAGTTGAGTCATCGGTCGGGGACTGCCCTCGTACAGTCTCGCGCCTCTCCCTAGCCTTCGCTGTGTATCGCGCCGACGAAATGACGAGAACTTTCTGGAAGGTGGCGCGGAAGGTATTTAATCGAGCGGCCGAGACGAGAGATCAGGAGGAGACGGAAGTGAGCGCCAGAGCGCGCGTAGGGATTCCGCCATGTAGTCGGCGGAGGGTTTGTCCGTTGGGACCAAGCCGGAGATGAAGAGGATTTCCACCTGAGGGGTGAAGGCTCGAGCTACAGGCAAGAGCGTGTGTTTACCGCTATTGAGCGAAGACGCGTGGCAACAGCTGCGTGTGTGAAGCCGACGTGTTTCCGGCGAAGAAGTTTGAAGCTTGGAGAGTGGCCATTTGAAGACGCGAGGTTTCCTGGAAGAGAAACTTCAGGGGGCAGCGGAACGACAACAACGCTGGACTTTGAGTGAGTGATTCTCGGAAGAGTATCCTTCAGACTTTTGTTCCAAGGACATTGGACTGGATAGGTTTTCTATCTCTTTAGTCTTTAAGTGTCTTGGTCGTTCAATGCATGCGACTGCATTGTAGTGCGTATCGTTGTCTGTGTCCGTTGTTTTGAGTGTGGCTGATTGTACTGTGTAGTACGTTGTTTGATTGGTGACGTATTGTATGTAACTATTGTGGAGTGTGCATTCTTGTGTGTTGTTTTCGATCTGCCAATTTTGAGAATATAATATTGGTTTTGTTTATCAACTCCCGCCTCTGACTTGTTCTTTGGGCCACAGCCGGCGTCTGCTGGCGCGCCAATAAGGACCACTTCTAAATTGTCCACGCTTTCGTGGTGCGGTTCGGGGGGCCGATACTTCGGCTCTTGGAATTAGCCCGGCGATCGCCTCCCTATTTAACGGGACCGGTGGGACACCATGACACCTTTCCGAATCCCTCTCAGAACGTCATACCCTTTGTAGTTACACAGTGCCCTATTTTTCATTTCAGCTGTACTCTCCTTATCCTTTGTCATTGCGCATCTTTCGTGCGCCTTATAGGTACTCAGCCCCTTTGTTTATACACACGCCCAAATATATGTATTTATCCACTATTTCTCGCGTGACTTCTTGTATCTTATGCTAACTGCCCTCGTTATCATTAAAGGTCATGATAGCAGATTTTTAACTTACAAAACTTCAAATTTAACCAATCTCCCTCATTGTCGCAGATGTCTGTTATTCCCTGCAGATCTTTCTTGTTGTCGACTATGAATACTGTATCACGTGACATCAATGCTGGTAATGACTGCTTAACGTGTTTTCCTTGCTTGGCAAAAGAGAGGCTGAAGCTGAGTCAACTCCCCTATGATTTCGCTTCTAATTCCGGCAGATACAGAAAATAACAAAGGTGACAAGCGTCATCCCTGTCGAAGCCCGAGTTGTATTTCTATAGGTTCGGATACCTGTTCTTTGCATTTTCTAAGTACCTTGTGACTTTTATTGATATTCTTTAGAGGCAGAAGGGTTGACAGGCGGGCTAGTTGGTACAAATTGATAACAAATAATTGGAACCGTAAACCAACGGGACACAAGAGAAGAGACAAACAAGCGCAGACTGAAACTCAGTTTATTCAGAGAAGAAACTATATACCAGGAAGGGCAGACTGGGCGCTGCTTGAATGTTCGCCTGCGAGAACACTACAATGCGCTCAAATCAGCCCCGGGTTTACATTTGTCCACCCATTGCAAAATGTGGCTGCGTACCTGAATTTTCGCGCACATTTGTCTTATACAGCCATTATAAAACGAAAACGAGAGAGATTGCGGAAGCCTTTTTTATTGAAAAGAATATTGATAGTTGTGTTAGTTCACCGTCTATATCACTGTTAGATTGTGAAATATTGTTTCTGGATGACACCTGATCATGGTGGAACCTTCTCCGCAGTTTTTTTTCCTTTCTCATCTTTCTGGTATATAATTTCTTCTCTGAATAAACTGAGTTTCAGTCTGCGCTTGTTTGTCTCTTCTCTTGTGTCCCGTTGGTTTGCACTTCCAATTATTTCATTATGAATCCTTTAGAAGATTAGTTATACCACCTACCCCATCTAATGTGTCCAGTATTCCTCACAAATCTTCTTTAATCACACTATCGTAAGCTCCCATGATATCTAAAAATGTCAGCCACAGAGGTCTGTGGTCTTTTTAAAGCGATAGCGTTAGAAAGCTCGTGTCGCAGAAAACCCGCCGCCGGCGCCGACCCCGTTGGTTCTGAGCAAAAAATTGTCAGGGCGTCGGAGAACAAAAAAATCAAGTTACCGAAATACCCGTGGGAGGCCGCTACTTGTCCACGCGTGCGCGTGGGATCACACTGGTAAAGCCGCGCGTTCGAAGAAAATGAAAGTGCTAAAGGTCACGAGGCCCGGTACTTTTTTTAGATGCGGAATCATCTTATACTCGCGCCTTGTAGTGCGCCGTCCGCGCCGTCCGCACCGCTTCTCGAACATTCGACAGCTGACGCGCGCGCATGCGCCGTCGCGCCGTCGCCCACCATCTGTGCCGCGCGCGCTTCTCCTTCGAGAACATTCGACAGCTGACAGCGCATGCGCCGTCGCGCCGTCGCCATCTGTGCCGCGCGCGCGCTTCTCCTTCGAGAACATTCGACAGCTGACAGCGCATGCGCCGTCGCGCTGTATATATACTCAAGGTCGGCGCTCGCTCGCTCAGTTGCCGCTCGTCCGTTGGTTTGTACGGCGCGTCGACGTCCGAAGTCGCCGTGAAATGAATGCCAACGAATCCACAAACACAATGATCGACGTCCCTTCGACCAGCGCCGCCCTTTCGCATACGTGTGTACGTGTTCACTCATTTAACACCCCCTCCTACAACCACGTTAACCAATTTAGCCATCGACCCAAGTAAGTCGCAATTTAACACCCCATTTCACAACCACGTTAACCAATTTAGCCACCGACTCAAGTAAGTCGCACTTTAACACCCCGTTAACCAATTATATGCTCCGCATCATCCTCAGTGTTCCCGCGAGGGAAGCTGCGGGCAATTTTTTTTGCTTTGACACCCCTATCTGCTTAGCTTTTGCGCTATTTTCATGAACTCAATCAATGAAAATAGATTGTACTGCAACTTCCTTCGCTTACGGAACCCATTTCATAGTTCTCCAAGCACTCCCTCATTCTCCACTCATGTTGTAGTCATTACTATCGTCGTCACCAGCATTTAAACTACTGATGTCACGGTTACAAGATGGTAGTTGTTTATATCAGCTTTGTTCCCCCTTACTTCATAGATCATGCTCATCTTGCCTATTGTCCACCTATTGGGGACTTCAGCATCTAATATTGTTTGGCTTGGTGCATATCTCAATGTTTGCTTAGTGTTTGGTCCTAGTTTTTTTATTAGCATAAATCAGATGCTGTCAGCGTCTGTTGATGTGCTATTAGGAACCTTCTTCTCTACTCTTTCCCACTCTCGTTGTCCCAGTGGAGCAACTGTGCTAATTGGTTCTACCTGATGGGGTATTGTGAATGTTTAAATTTTTCGGTAATCACTGTTCTGATATATTCCATTGTCGCATCCCCTTCTAGCCTAACTTCTGGAGCCTCTGTTTCATGTTTGTCCTAATACTCAGAAAATAGAGATTGTTCTAAAACATTGCAGCTGTCTTTCTATTTTTTGTTTACTTCCGCCATCCATTGGGCCCCCTTCCTTCTAATAATTTCACTGATCAGATTAGACGCTCTCCTTTTGCACCTCAAAAAGTTATCCAATTTTTTTTACATCATCTTCCGATTCACCCCTCTGTTTAGCATACCTGTGTTCCCTGAAGGCTTCCTGACGTCTTACTATGGTTCTCTCAACATCCTCATCCCACCAGCTTTTGGGTTTGTATCTCTTTTTCTGGTTGATTTGACTCGTACCTTAGCAAGCTCCAACTCAAACAATCACGTTAGATTTGTGTTCATCCACTCTGTTTTAGTATCCTCGGTGAGTATTTCCGTCATCTATTTAGTTGAAGTTTCTGTTTTTTTTCTGAATAAATCTTACCGTGTGGTTGTTCATAATGCCTCCTTCCCATTTTGATTTCTGTTCCAAAACTCAGCTTGATACGTTTGTCATCACTGCCCAAGCTTCCGTACCCATATTTTTCTATGTTCATCACACTTAGCCGATCATGCATCCTATGTGATATCATTACGTAATTTATCGTCGACTGCAGCCTTCGTACCTTCCCTGTTATGCGACCCTCGCACTTCTCGGCACTGTTGAAATTGAATAAATCATGCCTTTCACACATATTCATTAGTATCGTGCCTGTTGGTATATCCATCCATATATTTTGTGCGTGCATTCGTATCTCCTAATATAATTATCTCGCACTCTTCTCCTAATTCTTGAATATCATTTTCTATACACTGCACCGCTTCTTTGTTTTCCTCTCTGGATTTTGCCCCTGTCCACAAGTATACGAAACCCAGGAGCGTCATCTGCCCTGCCCCTTTCCCTTTTAGCCATAAATGTTCTCTTCACTCCTGCTTGACCCTTTGCCAGTCTGTACTTTCATGAATAAATGCCCCAATAACACGCCCTTTTTTGTTTCCATCTGTTCTATTGCAGTACTTACATGCGCAGTACGGATTGCTAGATGGTTCTTCCATGTCCCGAAGATGTGTTTTTACAAACCTATATACCATGATCTTCTCCTCCCTATGCTGTTCTTCTATCTCTACCATATACAAGTACCGCCATCCAGCGGACATTCCAAAGACTAAGGAGAGGTGGCTACCTGCTACTACTAGTACTACTACTACTACTGCTTCTACATACATCAGGGTTGCACGACCCACGGCTTAAGGAGCTTTTCTCTAAAGAAAACTCCTTTCAGTAATAAAGGTATGGAATGAATAAAATGTTGGAGTGGGAAAGTGGCCCAAAGAAGCTTGCAGTCACTCATATCTTCTCCTTCATAGGTCGTACCGTGGCCTGAAGAGCGTAGTGGCGCGATATGGCGTAACCTATGAGTTTACAGCATTCAACAAGTTTTCAAAGCTATGCCCGCGACTTCGAATAATGGCGGAGTCCTGCACTACATAGAGAAACAGCAGCCAGATTAAACATCACCTAAGTCAGCGTTCTTGGAAAACCGGAGTGGTTTACCAGGCTCCGTTCATTTGCGGCCGGTGTGTAAACACCAAAATCTGGAAGGTGTGTAAACACCCAAATGAGGGAGCATGACGCCGCATCACGTATTTTAGCACGAACACCCTGGGTGGAACATTGCAGTTCATGCGGCTGTACACCATTTTTTCTTCAAAGATTGTGTCAACGGATAGGCAAAAGGTAAACCACGAGTTCATTGAAGCCCTCCATAGTGAGAGAAGTGTGTAGGCCAAGCGTCCATCATTATGTCGGATAAAAGATTTGACTACTTGAAAAACACGTGTAGTATTCCTAAAAATGACAGCAAGGCGAAGTTGGAAGCTTGCGATGAAAAAAATTGGCAGATCTGACGTACAGTGGGAATCTATGATATTCGGAGCACGAATGAGGAAGGTTGATATGTCACCTTAAAATTAGCACGACGTTACGAGACGAGTGTAAATTATGCCGTACATGACTTTCATGTCAAGATTATCCTGTTTGGACGTGTTACTTAGATTTGTCGTCCATTGACATCACATATAAAATTTGCTATATGAGGAGCTAGCGAAGTGGCCGCAAGCACTCTTTGAGCGTAACAGATAGTCATTTTTGAATGACACGCATCGTATGGTATGGTTATTATGTGGGACGCGTTATTTGCCTTCGCCGTCCATTCAAGTAACCTGATAGAAAATGTAGGATAAGTGGAGCTAGCCAAACTGCCGCTAGCACGCTATGAGCATGTAGTCATGTAGTCATGTTTTACTTGTCATCCATATCACGACTATCGTGTTTGGAAGTGTCATTTACCTTCATTGTCTATTCACGTCACGTAACACTAAATTTGGTTTATCATGTATACCGAATAATAACGCGTAATAATGAGTAATAGCGAAACGATTGCAAGCGCATCATGAGTGTGCTATGTAGTCGTGTTCTCACATGGCACGTGTGTCAGGATTATCATGTTTGCACCAGTAATATACCTTTGTCATCCATTCACGTCCCGTAGTACCAAATTTCGTTTATGTGAAGCTAGCGAAACAATCGCAAGCGCACTATGAGCATGGCTAGTAGTCATGACTTACATGACATACATGTCACGATTTCCACGTTAGGTTCTGTCATTCATGTTCACCATGCAGTCATGCCTTACCATACTAGTTTTGCGATATGTCATGTGAACAAAACCACCGCTAGAGCGGCAATGTAAATCATGACATCCATGACATAATTGTGATAATTTTCATGTTAGAACTAGCCACTTAAGCTGGTCGTACAGACATGTTATGCCATACCATTTCTGGTATCGATACCACGATTATCGAATTGGCCAGGATAAATAAAGGTTGTAGGCGGCTAGATAGATAAACAGATAGATAGATAGATATATAGATAGATAGATAGATACGTTTAATGTGGCCGAAGTTCACTAAGAAATGCTTCGCATTTAATATTCGCAAACCAGGGTTCGGTCGAGCTGACATTTTGACAAGCAAACTTGTCTTCCCCAAGGCTAGAACAGAACTCATTTTTTTAGCGCTAGCGTGCCTACGCCTCCTACCCTCTTCTCCATCCTAACAAAGTGTGGAGATGCAAGATTGAATATGTGGGTATCAGAGAACGTGGGGTGTGGAGTGCTGTGACCAAATTAGCGAAGAGGCAACAGGTTTTCCATGAATAAAAAAGAAATAAGGAAGTGCTGGGGAATTGAGCATGTACACTGGTGACTGAATCACGGTTATGAGAAGTTAACAATGGTAGGTTTTAAATTGATAGACGGACGGCTTAACTCGCATTGTTCTTTTTTTGTGTGTGTGTACCAGACCGAATGCATTCAAGAGCTCCTTTAGAAGCGTGGTGGTCTCGGCTGATTGGTATGACATTATGATAATTATAGCGTGCGAAGAGAACAAGGACAAACTCATCTTCTTCTTGTACTTTTGCTGTCATTCTGTTCTCGTGCTATAACTATCGTTATCTCTTTTTGAAGCATTAATACTTACTGGTTGTAGCGATATGAACTTGTGAATAAGGTACGACTCTGTATTTTATTTCTCTTGTGGGCAATAAAGTTCACTGAAGTACGCAGAGTTTGAGATCGTTGAAGCTGTGTCCTGCTACTTTAAAATACTGTGACATCGTTTTCGGTAATTTCTTGGCCATGTCCGCATGATGACCTTTTAGTCTAACACCATCATGCTGTCCTGTTTTGCCAAAGTACCGTTTATGACGATATGAACATTTCATTATTACCTGTTCTTTTAGCTGTTATGTAATTGATGATGTTGGCATGTTTTTTTATGTAACGTTGCTAAAAACACCGTCATCTCAGTAACAGTGTTGCACATGAGTGAAGTCAGCTATAGGCTTGTTTTTCATCTTTTTTTTTCTTTTGGTGATGTAGGTTGTGTAATACATGCACTTAGTTTTATGTTGTAGGTATTCATCATCCCAGGGCGAGTGCATTTCTCCAAGTTAAAACTGCTTGTCGTTGTTTAAAATAAAACATTCTGTGTTTGTGCTTGGGCTGCATATTTCTGGCCGATATTTAGGTTCCGCAAAAAATCATGATGTTAAATCAAAGTACCTGGATCTGCAGCATTTGGCTTCCATGAAAATGCGGCCGCCGATGCCGCGACGTCATCGCAGCATTCGGGTCATTATTTATTTTATTTATTTATTTATTTTAACATACTGCAGCCCCTTTTGGGGCTCTAGCAGGAGTGGGTACATCGCAAAAAACCGTGCATCGAACAAGTTCAATAATGAAACAAAAGCAAAAAGAAAGAAAGAAAACACAGTAACGACGAAACCAGGTGTTCGAAAGTCAACATAGAAGGAAGTGTACAGTTTTAGCGGCATGGTAAAGGGTTACATAAAATCGACCTAATATACACATCTAAGTACAAAAGTGCACTCGTACAAAGGGGGAAAGGAAACAAAGCGGTATATTTATTTATTTATTTATTTAAAAATACTGCCAATCCCTTGTCGGGATTTTCGCAGAAAGGACATCGGGAAGACACACAATAAAAGCATACAATAAAAACATCCGTAAGTTATACATCGTTTAGGATACGCGTTACATTGATGCTACCAAGTTCTCACAATTTCTAACAATCAAATTCAAACAAATTCTAACCAAATTCTAACAACAAAGTTCTAACAGTAATTGTACTATATCCAAATGATTACAGTGTGAAAGAGTCAAAATAACACAGTCTAAAACAATGGATTTTGCAAAGATGACCATAATAGCGCAATATTAGGGTTCCAAACGCAAATGTTCTTCAACAAGACGTGAAAAAATATTTAAAGAATTGCTGCTAGTAATCATAGCTGCTATGCTGTTCCATTCCCTTATTGATGCTGGAAAGAATGAGTGTTTGAAACATTCCGTACGGAATGCGTATTCTTGTAGCAATTCGGGGTGCTTCTTACGGGTGGGTCGTGATTGTTGAAGTGTAATGTACCTGGAGGCATCGATGTTGGTTTGCTTATGGCGTAGCTGGTACATGAATCGTAGGTGTGCTAGTCTTGCTCGTTTATGCAGCGTTAGCATGCGCGCTTCTTCGAGCATTTCAGTTGGTGAGTCTGTTTGCCTAAACTTGTTAAAAATAAATCGAACAGCTTTTATTTGCACGCCTTCTAGCTTCGCAATATGTTTTTTTGTGTACGGGAACCAAACAATGTTCGCATATTCAAGAACAGATCTCACGTACGTGTTGTAGGCTAACAGTTTAATTTCAGAAGGTGCTAGTCGAAGGCATCGTCTCAGAAAAAAAAGTCGTTTCAGTGCGTATATGTACGTAGTTTACAATAGTTGTACTTTAGAAGGAAATGTAAGCAAGTCAAGAGAGCGCACGTGGCCAGGCAACAAATTCCAACGCTCAATTGTTCGCCGAAAAAAGCTATATTTGAACGTGTCTGTGCGGGGATGATACGGGGAAACGTTAAGGGTGTGATTGCTTCTGGTCTGAGTGGGGCTTGCATATGTGACATATTTGTTCGATGACAGGCGATATGAACAGTGAATGATGCGGTGAAAAAAGGTTAGTGATTCAATTTCACGATGGGCAGCTAAGGTGGTTAGCTCTAGAGATACGAGGGCTGTGGTTAGTGAAAAGGCGCAGTCATACCTGCGACAGATGAATCGGATGGCTTTCTTTTGAACGGCTTCAATTTTGTTAATTGAACACTATAACGAACATTATACGAACACTATAACGAATAGACTACCAGGCAGGTGCGGCAGGAATGGAAGGCAGTGAAAACGAAAGTACGCGCATTACTTAACCTTTCACTGACTCACTGTACTCCGTCAGCATTGAACATAACTTTTAATGGGTTTTTGTTGGGTGAAAGAAGACCAGGCAAGAACTTCGTCTTCCTTTCTTGCTGCTTGAGCTCTTCTCTGCAGGTTGAATGCGACATTTGCCTCCCTCCAGGAGGAGCATCATCCCGATGCTCTGGGACAAAATACGCGGTGTATGTAGTTGACGTAATATGCAACTGCCTCACCACAATAAGGCTTCATCCGCACAACGTGTATGATTTTAGGTTTTTGCTGGCGAGTCCGCGAGGAACTGTCAGGGATGTCCTCATAATTCACATCACTTAGGCGCCGTACAACATTGTAGGGACCAAAGTACTTCTTCAGTAACTTTTCAGAAAGGCCGTGTCGGCGGCTAGGGCTCCAGACTCACACTTTCTCGCCTGGTTGATAAGTCATGCATCGGTGTCACAGGTTATAACGTTGTGCCTCGTAACTCTGCTGCCGGTCAATTCGCACGCGTGCAAGCTGTTGCGCCTCTTCAGCTCGTTCGGTAAATGCTTGAGCATCGGTGTCTGTATCTTCGCAGTTGTGGAACAACATGGCATGAAGCATTGTCGTCACTTTACGGAATCGATCAATCAATCAATCAATCAATCAATCTTTATTTTTGCATAGTATGGTTACATCGTTAAGGATATGCAGAAGAGGGTCCCAAGGTCAGAAAAACCGTACCGGGACCCTCTGTACATGATCATTAGGTAAGGATTACAATATATGCACGAAAATGGAAAAAATAAAAGAAATATCAAGTCAACCTAAAAACAAGTGTACAATAGTTATACAGAAAGAATACTACGATAACGATAATCGGAGACATCGACATTTTTACGCGTACAGAACTGTTTTCTAATTGTATAAATAGTGATATTAAATATACATACTAATACATATAAGTATATACACACATCTAAATACACATATATATTCATACCAAAAGTGAAAGCAAATGGCGTGCTTCGGGTAGTTTCCTGCGGCGCCGTATTATAGGCCAACGTCACGTAAGGTAGAACGTCGTCCCAATTTTTATGATCCACGTCGATGTACATACTCAGCATATCGGCAATTGTCTTGTTGAGGCGTTCTGTTAATCCGTTGGTTTGTGGGTGGTAGGAGGTAGTTTTTCGATGCGCAGTTCCCCAGAGCTCAACCACTAACTTAAGGAGCATGGCCGTGAAAGCGGTACCTCTGTCCGTTATTATAATCCTAGGAGCACCAAGCCTCAGAATGATATTTTCAATGAAAAATTGTGCAACTTCTACTGCGGTTCCGCTCAATAATGCCTTTGTTTTGGCGTAGCGAGTAAGATTGTGGTTAGCGACAATTACCCACTTGTTTCCAGTATGCGAAGTTGGAAGTGGTCCAAGGAGGTCCATTCCGATTTGTGCGATAGGCGTGGTGGGCACTTGGACTGGCTGCAACAATCCGGCTGGTTTTAAAGGTGGCGATTTTCTTTGTTGACAATGGAGGCACATGCGCACGTAATGCTTTACAGTGCCCGGAAGCTTCGACCAGTAGTACTTCTGTTGGATTCTGGCCAATGTGCGCATGTATCCGAGGTGGCCGGAAGTTGGCTCATCGTGGCAAGCGCTCAGGATCTCATCGCGAATGGATGCCGGGACGACAAGTAAGTGGGCACTTCCGCGGGAGGAAAAGTTCTTCTTATATAGTACACCACTGTGCAAGCAGAGTGATGGCAGGCTCCTTGCAAATATCTTGGGAACTCTTGTAGACTGGCCGTTAAAAGAATTAATAAGAGAAAGCCACTCGCTGTCTTTTTTCTGCTTAGACGAAATGGTGACAGTGTCGACCACTTCTAAGAACGCCTTGTCATCCTCTTCTGGGGCATTGTGTTGCTCTATTAACGACCTGGATAAGCTATCAGCATCGGAGTGCTGCCGTCCTGACCTATATCGTCCTGACGACTGTCATATCGAATTATTGAAGGCGTAAGCTCCAGCGCGCTAGCCGACCAGATGGGTCCTTCAAGTTGGTCAGCCAGCTAAGGGAATTGTGCTCGCTGACTACGTGGAAGAGACGGCCGTAGAGGTATGGGCGAAACTTCATAACTGCCCATACAACAGTAAGACATTCCTTTTCCGTTGTGGAATATTGGGACTCGGCGCGGAAAAGCGTCCTACTTGCATATGCGATCACTCGCTCGGCTGAGTGCTGCCACTGGGCGAGTACAGTGCCTAAACCTACGTTGCTGGCATCGGTATGGATCATGGTAGGAGCATCCTCGCCAAAATGAGCAAGCGCAGGTGGTGTCTGCAGGCGCTGTCATAGATCGTCAAATGCAGCTTGTTCATCTTCGCCCCATAAAAATGAAACATCGTCTATCGTTATGCGTGTTAAGGGCGACACTATGTGCGAGAAATGGCGATAAATCTGCGGTATTAGGCACAGAGGCCAAGAAAACGTCTCACGGCTTCCTTATTCATTGGCACCGGAAATTTTCGGACGGCATCGATTTTGTCGGGGTCCGCACGAACACCTTCATGGCTCGCCACAAGTCCTAAGAATCGGAGTTCCTTGAAACGAAAATGACATTTTCCAGGTTTCAGCGTTAGGACGGCGGACCGTATTGCTTGAAGTACTGATAGCATCCGTCTTAGTTGTTCCTCGAATGTTGCTGAGAAAACAATGACGTCGTCGAGGTATACCAGACACGTCTGCCACTTAAGGCCTGATAGGATGGTATTCATCAGTCTCTAAAATGTTGCTGGAGCTGAGAACAATCCGAAGGGCAAGACTTTAAACTCATAAAGCCCGTCAGGCGTAACAAAAGCAGTCTTTTCTCTGTCTCGCTCATCGACTTCTGTTTGCCAATATCCGCTTTTCAGGTCCATTGACAAGAAGAAGCGTGCATGCCTCAGCCGGTCAAGCGAATCGTCAATACGCTGTAATGGGTATACGTCTTTCTTTGTCACGCGGTTCAGCTTGCGCTAGTCCACACAGAAGCGTAAGCTGCCGTCTTTCTTCTTAACCAGCACTACCGCGTGACGCCCAAGGGCTTTTAGACGGCTGAATGATGTCATCGTCGAGCATTTTCTGGCCTTGTTCTTGGATTTCTTCGCGCTATTTCGGTGACACGCAGTATGGGTTTTGTAGAATTGGTCTTGCCGTCTCTTCTAGTATAATTCGGTGTTTCGTCAATCGCCTTTTATTTACCCTCGAGGTCGATGAAAAACAATCTTCGAACTGGCCGAGAACATCTAGAAGACTCTGCCTCTGCACTGGCGATAAATCCGTGCTCACGTGGACGGGTGGTGGTGCTGAAGTGGCTGGTGTCTCTGTCTGTTGCACTGCGAAGCCCTCGCGGAATTCTGCAATTTCTTCGAAGTATGCAGCTGTGGTACCCTCTGTAATGTGTCGACGCTCGTTGCTGAAGTTCGTCAACAGGGCCTCTGCTTGCCCAGACACTACACTGACGAGACTTCTAGCAATGGCGATTCCGCGAGAGAGTAAAAGCGTGGACACTTGTTCCGCGACACCTTCTCTAGTATGCTGCGTGTTACACGTGACAGCGACGAGGCAGCATGATAACGGTGACATGGTAACGTCATCGATAACGCGCGTGGGCTTGCGCTGCAGCGCTGCGCTATGGTCCGCTGAAAAGTTCAGTACACCGTCCGGTATATTTATGATGGCATCGTACTCCCGCAAGAAATCCATACCCAAGATTGCCTGTTTAGAACACTCCGAAAGAATAACGAAGGTTGCGACGAATGATGAATCCCCGATCTTGATTCGTGCGTGCACTTACCGGTAGGCGTCAGCAGCTGGCCTCCAGCTCCTCTAATTCGGGGTCCTGTCCATTCCATCTTCAACTTCTTGAGTTTGTGGGCCAGATTAGCGCTCATTATTGAAAAGTCCGCACCAGCGTCGACCAGTGCCGTCACGTTGTGACCGTCAATTGAAAGTGCAATATCGGCGGTCACAATGTCGCCTTTCGTCGATTCATTCGAAATGTTCGGCGCTTTGTGCAGCAGTAAAGGGGATTTTCAACTCTTCGGCCATTCACAGCCCCCCCCCCCCTAAGGTCACTGCTTTTCGTTTCCCCGGTGTGGACTGGGAGATCTTTCCATCGCCATGTCCGTGGAGCTACCTCTATTAGAGTGGGGAAAATAACCAGGAGAGGGCGAGCGTGACAGGAACCCAGGAGAAACGTCCCGCGGGATCGTCGTGCTCGTATCAACGTTTTATCTTCCGTTGAAATAGCGCTGAGGAGTAGTGGACGAAAATCCTTGGTATCCGGCGACGCGGCGAGGACAATACCGCACGATGTAGCTTGCTTCCCCAGAATGAAAACACAAGGACCTGCAGTCAGGGGTACGCCAGATGTCGGTTTTGCGGACTGGAGGTCGCATCGGCGTCGATGTTTCTCTGTAGTACCGAGGCACTGTCGGTGGCTGTTGCTGGTGGTACTGCTGCGGTGGCGGCACGTTATATGGCTGTCGACGGAGAATTTCTGCATAGGTTGGCCTAACCGTGTCCGTGTTCGGCTCGAGAAGTGAAAGCGCTTGCCTTATCTTTTGGCACACAATTTCTGTGACCGATGCGATCGCGCAGTCATTCAATGGGGCGGCGAGCTTCTTCACCTCTTCCTGCACCGTTTCGCGTATCAGGTCACGCAAAGAACGCTCGTCAGGTGTCGCAGTAGTCACGGCGGTTGCGCTGATTTGTCCGCCGTTGTTCGGGTACTAGCGGTAGCGTAGCTGTAGTGTGCGTTCGATGGCGGTCACCTCTTTCGAAATTTAGTTGATGCTTGAAGGTGGGTTCCACACGAGACCAGCAAACAGCTGCTCTTTAACACCGCACATGAGGTGGGTGATCTTTCTGCTTTCGGACATATCGGGGTCGGCTCGATGGAAGAGACGAGCCATGTCATCAACAAACATAGCAACAGATTCGTTTGGCTTTTAAATACGCAATTCAAGAAGTCGTTATGCACGCTCCCTCGTTTTGGTGTTTGCGAAGGTGTCCAGGAACTTTCACCGGGACTCGTCTCACGTTGACCACACACGATTCATGAACCATGTGCGAGACGCGTCCTGAAGAGAGAAATACACCTACCCCAACTTCTGTGCGGCGTTCCACCCGTGTTCGTTGGCTGTGCGCTCGAACTCCTCAAGCCAGTCATCTGCGTCCTCATATGTGCTGCCGTGGTAGTCCACAGGAATTTTAGAAGTGAAAACAGCCACCTGTGTCGCGCTTGGGCTGGTCATGGCGGGGCTACCGCTTCCGGGTGCGGTCATGTTTTTCGGCCAATGACCAAACTCTGGGCTCAGGCCTAACAGGCGGCAGCTGGCGTGGTGAACGGTTGTTTCGACGAGCGGAAGTCTTTGTGGACTATATTCCGGGCTGTTGGAAGGTGTCCTGTACATGTACCCAGTTCCTACACCAGTGTGACGACGCAGACACAGCAGAAGTCGTATATGGGGGAGCTCAATTTAAGTACATGCAAGGCGCTTGTAAAGAAGACCGGGCAAGAACTTCGTCTTTCTTTCTTGCTGCTCGAGCTCTTCTCTGCAGGTTGAATGTGGCAATATATATTCTACCGGTGCACATTGGCGCCAGCTTTGTAGCAGTGCGAGAACAGACAACGATGTTCGTGTGTCACATTCTCGGCCTCCTGTTTTCTGTGCTGCAGCTGTCTTGCTTGCCCTGGCGAGTTTCTTGCTGAAACTCCTCCGAAGAACACGCTTGTTACATTTGGTTGAGCGCTGCCGGGTCATTCCCCTTCTCGTCCTGGAGCTCCACCCCCGAAATGGCCGAGGACGCCGCTCCTTCCCAAGCACCACCTACTGTCATATGTGCTGGCACGCTTCGTCAACATGACCCTCCTATGTTCCGCGGCACTTGACGTCGAAGACTGGCTGGTAGAGTTTCAGCGTCCCAACAAATGGGATGGCTCTGCTAAGTTGGCGCGCGTCAGCTATTACCTGACTGATGTGGCCAAGCTATGGTACTACAACCATGAAGCCGAGTTCACGACCTGGTCGGCATTCAAGCAAATCATCGCTTCTTCCTTCGGCCGGCCTGGTTTGCGCAAGCTTCGCATCAAACATCGCTTCCGGGGCAGAGCCCAAAGGAACGGTTACACCTTTACTAGTTATATTGAGGACGTCATCAACCTCTGTAAGCGGGTGAATGCATCTATGGCGGAGTCGGACAAAATAAGGCCCCCAATGAAAGGCATAGCAGACGATGCATTTTATATGCTGGTAGCCAAGTGCCCTTGAACAGTAGCGCAAGTCATTGAACGGTGTCGAAGCTTCTACGAGCTGCGCAAAGAGGGCCTTTTTACCCGTCGCGCCGGGATTCGCGCTGCGGAACTCTCACCTCTGGAAGGTACGAGCATTGGCACTGAATAGTCCACTTTGCTGCCGCAAATTAAGCGATACATACGTGAGGAACTAGCTCATCAGCTCTTCATTGTCACATCTGTCACCTAGAGTCCCACGGCACTGAATCATTCGCTCCGTCGTGTCAATTAGGCTCAAGGTGGTGAGGCGGTTCCAATTCCTGTACCACCAACGAAGCTTGCGGCGCCTCTCACCTATGCTGAGGCCGTTACCCGTTCTTATGCTCGAGCGACGCCAACACCATCCACACCAGTCACCAACTTCTAAGTCATCTCATTCTGTGCCATGAGGCCCCACGTGAATTACTTGAGGACCGTGGCCGCGTCTTCCTCTCAAATGCCATTGAGGTTCTGCTCGAAGAATGTCGCGTTGTACACCGCACCGCTTCCGCATACCAACCTTAAACTAACGGCATGACAGAATGCTTCAATCGTACCCTTGCCGACATGCTGGCAATGTACATGTCGGAAGACATCACGAACTGGGACCACGTACTCCCTTTCGTCACCTACGCTTAGAACTCGGCGTTCCAAATTACCGATGTCTTCTGTCCCTTTTTCCTTCTGTATGGACGTGAACGTTCACATTCTATGGACAGTATGGCGTACCAACCGGACGTTTCTGAGGGCAAACCCCTCTGTCAAGCTGGTGCTTACGTTGAAGAATGCCGTAAACTGGCTCGCTAGTTCACTACGCAAGATCAGTCGCGCCTAAAATTTCGCCATGACTCCTATGCATCTGGTGCCCATTACTCCCCGGGAAAGCTGGTTTGGCTTTGGGTCCCCGTCAACAACACCCGGACTTTCATCAAGCTTTTGTCACGGTACCACGGTCCTTACCGCATACTGGAGGAGGCATTTCTCGTAAACTACGTCGTCGAGCCGGTCGACCGATCGCCCGATCATCCCTGCCGAGGTCGCGAACCAGTTCACGTCACGCGGCTTAAACCCTGCTACGACAGACCTATAGTGTCTTTTTCTTAAGTCGCCGTCACCAGGATGGCTCCTCTTTGTGCGGAAAGGAAATTGTACTGGTGCGCATCGGCGCCAGCTCTGTGCCAGTGAGAGAAAAGACGTCGACGCTCGTGAGTAGATCTCTCGGCCTCCTGTTTTCTGTGCTACAGCTGTCTACAGATATATATTGAAAAAAAGTCTCCGTCAAGCAGAGTCGAACTTGCGCTTTCGGAATCGTGAGTGCGAGGCGTCAGCCACTGAGCCACCGAGGAGCACGTTTTTCAACATTCAAACGGCAAGCTATTAAAATCTACCATTTACAGCAAGTGCTGGGCATTCTGGGGCGAATCATCATGTTTTTAGCATTACCAGCAAGATGGCGAAATCAGCACGCTGTAGTGCGCACTCTCTTCCTAGCGTACTTTGCCCCCACTTAGAGGAGTGGAGCGACGCTCCCTCGCACGCCCTTATTTCGTGGTGGGCAGGAGGGGAAGATTGTACGTCTTGGCTGGCCTCGGGCTTTACCTGGAAATATTCTGTTGTAGTCCTGACGCACAAATGTCACTGCAATATTTGCAGTCTCCAATTGCGAAAAGAGCGCGCTTTTCAGACACAGCGAAGTAACAACTGAGACGCTCATTCGCGTGCATCTGTACATGTGAGTACGTTTCGTGGGTCAATTTTGCGTGAGAAACGCTGGGCACGTTTTGATCTGCTTTCCATTCTACGAGTGACCTTCATATTTGTTGCTGTCGCATTCGTTGTTTCACATTTGCAGCAAAGATGTGACTTTTTGTAGTAATTGTACTCTTTAAGAAAGAAGATATCGACGCAAAAATATGCGATCGACCAAATATGCGACTTTCGAATAACACGTCCGATGCTGCACAAACTGAGCTCTCTCTGCCCCACCCGTCCACTTTATGGGTTATATTTGCGTGTTTGAACGTGTGAGTGTCAGTCACCGCCGATAGTATAGCCATAAAGGTGAATGTGGAACACATTCTTTCTTCCTGTTTGCGTCGCGTAGCGTGTGGTCGAAGTACGAGCTGACAGCTGAGCAGCAATCACTCGCATACTGAATGCATCAAGTCAGCGGGAAAGAGAACCTCGGTCTTAATGGCGGAGGCAGCGCAAGTTAAAGGGATTTACAGGCTAAAAGGCATTCAGCAGAAGGTTTGAAAAAACACAGGGCTAAGCTAATTGGTAAGCATTTGTTCAAAAGGCGGAACATGCAAACACGGACACAAGCAAGTAGCAAACAACTGAAGATGCGCACAGCACTGTCAAAAAAAAAGAAGGCCCGAAAACTTATCTGCGCACGACAATGCAACACCGTTGTGTAGGATTTATAGGTGAACTTCTCGATCCGGCACGCGTGGTGGTCTAGGTGAAAGATAACTGTCCAAACATTCCATCTTATCATTGCGCAAGTTCGCTCACGCATGCAGTACAGTGCACAGTTATGCCATGCCTAAATCACCAGACGCGTTTCTTCATTCCCATACCGGTGAGAAATTACGCATACATCGAATTTCGGCGTGTACTTGTAACACCGGCAATGTTATGCAAGATTAGATGGTGAACCTCTGGTTAGCAATTTTTTGTGTTCCAGTAATCTCTGGTTAATGATGCCCATGTGAAAAACGTACATAGGAACCTTGAACACCACTCCTGTACGGCAATCAGTGTTGGTATAATTGACAGCACGCATATGTGTCCGCTTCTCGTCTTTTAGTCCCTGATTCTTTCTCTGCACAGCCCCACAAATCTTACCTGGCCTATAGGCAGTATTTTTTTACAGTTTTTCGTACTTAATCACCGCAGGGAGAAGTTATTTTAGTAACTAGTTTTGCTTTTTCTTTTTTAGTGTTTAGGTAGAGCGTGTTACCGAAGAGTGGCGACAATGTGAAAGGCTTTTAGTCAAAAGTCAGTAATTTGTCAGTAACGGTGGTTCGAGGGTTTCGAACACGCTACCATAAAACGTAGAGCCACAGGCAGCGTTTGATTGAGTTAGAGACCTTGTCGTCAATTTCTGAGTTGATGGTAACCAACCCCAGCGAAGCTTTTTGTTTGGCTACGAACGAATCGGAAACGGCAAATAGTGGTTACCTCTCTCAAACGATAGGTGAATGGGCACAATCAGTCGCATTCTTCAGTGAGGGGCAGAACCAGTCGCAACAGAATGCGTCCACAGTTGAACTAAAGGTGAATGGGAAACAAAATTGTTCGTAATTAGGGCGCTTTGAGCGAGGCCACTGATGCTCTTTCGCGCCTCGGATGATCATTGGAATCGGTGATTGTGAGTGTTTAGTGGCAAGGTGATGTTTTGTCTGTTTAATATGGTTGAGTTTTTCGTTGTTTTTATTATGTGGCCCCTGAAGTAGTTTCTGTGAATTGAATGACTGTACAGGACTTTGCATCACACGTTTAAGTGTTATGCGCGATGTTCAGTGGTTTGAAGAGGCTAGTAGTCGCTGCATGATGAGAAAGGTTTCGTTTGTTTTATCTGGCGTTTTTTTCTGTCGATGTGTTGATTTTTGCAACACGAACTTGGCCCTAACAGAGCTGTTTTTAGGTGTATTATATGTGTCTGTAGGAATAGTTTTGTAGATAAAAGAAGGTAGCGCTTCTGAAATGAGTTCATTAATTTTGCCTTTTTTTGCTTGGTGCTATTTGTTTAGACTAAGATTTGCAGAGCGCTGGGTCCGCCACTCTCTTTGAGTGTGTTATGTGGGGTCTTGAGGGTGCATGGAGTGGGCCCCACCTGTTGGGACAATGGCCGTGTGGTGTGGTGAATTTAAAAGACAATAGCCGCAGGACTATGCATTGTGCGTGGGCCCTGTTTCAAGCTAATGCGAACTTGCTGGCGCTGTGGATCTCATTCAGAGTGCGTCCTAATTTTTGTGCATTGCGATGGTGTTCTTTCGGAGGACCGTTTGAGCAATGTGTCGCTGTGTCTATTTTACAGTAGGGCGCGAACGTTCTCCTGTTGAGATTGAAGGGAGAACCGGTTTACGCATATGCGTGCACCGTGAGTGAGCCTATTTTCGAGTGATCTTTTGTGTTCTTTTTTTATATCGCGTTACTGGGCATCGAGTATCAAACATTGCTCTTGAGGGGGAGGAGTTGTATAAGGCAATCATTAGCGGTGTGTGGTGGGTTGCGCAATAATAGCACCTGATGCAGAGCGCAGAGCCAGTTCCCGACACTTCAACTAATGAAGCTGATTGGTTCCGCGAAGGCGAACGCGGGAGACGTGCGCACAAGAAAGAAAGGAGACTCCTTCGTTTACACGGTTCACGAGCGCAACTGTCAAGGTTGCCCCCATTTGGGACTAGAAGGAGAAGGCTTGCTCGAAAGAGAGTCTTGCAAGAAGCAGGCCAAGCGCCGCCATCTGAGTTTAAGTCATTGTTGACAAGCACGTGTGCCATTGAGAATGACGCAGGGACGTGACCACTGGGCTGACCAAGACATGGTGGGGGGGTCGCAGATTAGCTTATCTTCCTCCGCTATACGTCATTACCAGGTGCTGTTAGGTCGGCGGGGCACCTCGCTGTCGCGTGCCCACCTGGTCGATGCACAGGGACTAACGGTATTATCACTGCTCCTAAGGAGGCGTCTGCAAAGTAACGTTTGATGAGAGAGCTGATGGGGCTCGAGCATGAGAACGGCTACCGACGGAGGTTAGTCAACGAAGGCAAGTGCGGCCTGATATGGGAAAGAGTGTGACACGCTGAGAACCTATCCCCTCTCATGTTGTATTTCGTAACGTGGTCTTTGCCAATGCTGAATCTGCCATTAAAGTGTTTTTGCGATTGGTTGTGGTAATGGGAGCCCACACGTGTGATTGCCTTGTGTGATGACTCTTTGTTCAACCGAGGGTTGAAAAAAGAATGTTTGAAGGTGAAAAGAGAGCGGAGGTTCGGGCTTGGACTCGGGCAGAAGCCTGAGGCTGCAATAAAGCGTCTTTTCACCGAACTACGGGTCTTCCTTCACGCTGCCACAGTGCACTCGAGTCATCGAGGGGACCCATTTCGAACCTCAAACATATTTCCTCCTTTGCTAGTGTAGAAGCTAGTCGAGACAGGAGAAATAAATTAACTGCCTATGCATACGAATAAGTGATGAAGCTAACAGGCGCAAGTTTCACTGATGCCAGCATTCGGCATACTGTTCGCAAGTCGGCCAAGAGAGTTGAGGTTAACAAAGACAATATCGCTACTCATGCAGTTCCTGAGCATAGGAAATCTCAGCAGTACTTACGTACATGCACACAGTGTCCCACAGTTTGAGTAATGTTGCCAGCCGGCTTAGAGTAAGTGTAGTTTTTAAGTCGCCTAATCCGTTGAATAAGCTTTGTGAGATGGATGAACGAAAACTAAGGAAGCGCGTGTTTGGGGTACCTAAAGAAGCTGGCGGGTTTTGACACGTAACTAATTTTATACAGCGTATGAAGAGTATCATGTATCTTTTGTTGTTGTTATACGGTCGTGTATACATAGGCTAAACGAGTAGGTGCATTCACATTAGGTTGTTGGAACACAGCCGCTCTTTGCAAGAGAATGTTTACTGCCAAGTGTCGGAACATGTAGCGCAGTGGCATAACACACCTATCTTTCATGAAGCTAAAGTTGTATCAACACACAGAGATGACAGCATACGAGAAATCATTCAAGCATATACTATAAAAAAACAGGGACGAACAATGCATTAGCGCGCCTTCTACAGTACTGCATGATAACGAGGTTGTGGTATTAGATAGCATGATATCTTAACCTTATGCTGCTAGAAAGCACATGAGGGGTATATCAAGGCTTTTTGTTCTTGTTCTTGTTCGATATGTCAGCTGATATGCTGCTTGTCTTGCTTTAGTGTGCTCACAAGGATGTGATTGATTCCTTGGGTTTAAGGTCCCAAAAACCGCCACATGAATATGAGAGACGCCATAGTGAAGGCCTCTGAAAGTTTAAACCACCTGGAGTTCTTTACCGTGCATCCAAATCTGAGCATACGGGCTTACAGCATTTTTGCCTGCAAGAAAAAATGCAGCAGCCGCAGCCGGGTTTCGATCGCGCGACCTGCGGATCAGCAGCCGAGTACCTTCCACTATACCACCGAGGCGGGGCTCATGGGTGTGACGGTTTGAGTGTTCCTTTTCCGTTCATGTCTTCAAACGAATATTCAATTGCGAGACAGTGCTCTGGTTGGTCCCTTCTCCTCTTGTGTGCCCCCAGTCGTGCGCTGATCTCAATTATGTTCAAAGTGTCCCTTAAGGCTATCATTTGTTTTGTACCCAATGCATGAGTTTAAGGGGGCTGACTTGAATCACGACATGACTATAGCATGCTCACAACTTTCGAGTGATTTCGTGAGAAGCCGAGGTGGTGGTTCTGAAATCTTATGAGAATACTGCTGGCATGCGTGCATGTTGTTCTGAAACGTTAAGGAAACGTTAAGGAAACTCTTCTGGGGGAATTTTTTAGTAAGGCGCTGCTTTCTTCCATTTAACTCAAAGGGCCATAATTTAAATGTCCTGACCACTCGAGAACTGCAGTAGTCATTCACATAACGGGAAATCTTAGCAGTTTTACTACCTAGTTACCAAGTACTCGTGAATCATTCTGATGTATAAATCACCAAGAACTGGTTCTACGTTATAACCAATACATATCACCGATTTCCTAACATAAACGCCTTCCTTCCAACCTACCTGCGTTGACATAAGTACATGGAATCAATAACAAAAAATGCTACTCTGAGACGCCACATATACCTTTGAAAACCTTCTGGAGCCCATGTTCATTATTTCATGTCACTAATACACTTTCACAAGTCCTCGTGTAGCAAAACGTAATAAAGTTCTTCAGTATCCATAAGAAAAGCTTTGCAACCACCGGGGTTCTCCTCTGGGGGAAACTCAACTAACACTTAAGTACCACGCATACCAAAAGGGTCTGAAAAACTCAAAAAGAATAAGCAGACCTGCAAATACCTACAAACAGCGACTTGACATGTGCCTTTTTCTGAAGCTATTGCTCAGATAGGAAACCTCATTCATATATGTTGTAGCTGAAAAAAAATCCAAAGTGAGTTTGGCTTCTTGATATTACACGCTATTTTCTCAGAGTTCTGTTTTGACAAACAATTGACAGCATGTTGCCTAGCTTCTGATGGTTCAGGTTTTACCGTACTTACAATCCTTTTTTTATTGCTGGTAATGGTGTTTCTGAGAACCTACTGTCCAGCATAATTAGGCAGTTCTCTTCCTTATCTGATGTTACTGTAACTGGCCGGAGTTTCTTATCCACACAATAGATAACCAAAGGCTTGATAGGATCAGGACAGTTTAGATGCATATTAGATCACTTAATACTAGCAACGCAGAATAAAATGCTGTGTGAGTGCTCTTTTCATGTACTGGTCTAGAGATATAGCCCATGGCAAACAAAAAGTATACTGGCTTGAGGTTTGGCTTAAACGCTTTTTCGGCCTTATGCGGCCGGAATTTTGCAGTGAATTTCATGCAAGACAGCTAATCAAAGGACTAGCAAGTTATTCTGTGGTGAAACAAAAAAAAGAAACTTCCTTTAGCATGGCAGAAGTACACGAAGTTCTACCCTTCATAATAATTCCGCATGTCGGTTAGCTGGTGTCCTCGTTGGCACGCCCCGTTTTTAAGAGTGACTAAATGGGGTCACAAAGAAGTCGCTAATAAGTTGGTCACGAAGTGGTTTACAATGCAAGTAAATAATACCAAGAAGAATAAACGTTGCACAACGAAATCGTCCGTTCAGTGTGTCATTACACTAAGCAAAGAAATCTTGAACTTTGTTGAAGGAACGATAATTTAAATTGGAATTCTCAGACCATCTTATGACGCTATTGTCATAAAGTGCACTTCAAGGTTTTGTCGGAACGCACTGAGGCTAGAACAAAAAGATCATTCCACATGGCTAGTAGCAGTGTTGGTGTGTTTAGAGCACCAGGTAGGCCCTATGGCTTCAATGCAGTTTGGGTCATCTTGAGGTATTGTTTTGTTGGGGAATAAAAGGGATATTCACACAATTCATACACAATA
Organism: Rhipicephalus annulatus; assembly: GCA_013436015.1. Lineage (NCBI taxonomy): Eukaryota > Metazoa > Arthropoda > Arachnida > Ixodida > Ixodidae > Rhipicephalus > Rhipicephalus annulatus. The sequence continues at coordinate 730,282 of WOVY01009663.1, forward strand.
TTCTTTCAAGTGTTCCGCTCTTTTGAGTGCAGCAAGCTTATATCTGACCGATAATGAAATTATTTAGAATTTTCGACCATGAGTAGTTTGACACTAAGTTAAGTGACATTCATGAAAATTTGTTATACAAAAACTATGAAGTGCATAATTTAAAGTGTGATTCAGTAGCTGAAGGCACTTATGCAGAAAAAAGCGTAAGATAATCAACTGCTTATCTTAGAATACATAAAAAAACAGGTTACTATTAAAAAAGAAACATGGCCTTGATATATTCAACCTTAAAGTTAAAAAACAGCTGAAAATCGAACCACCGCCACAAACACCATTCAGCTATTTGGGGCCCCTCGTTATGAAGCCTCTCGCAATGATTTGTTTGCTTCTTCTGCGAGATGTTATCCAGCTCTATCCATGCTGTATCGTTGAGTGTGGTCAATGTTTTCCAGCAAAGTGGCTATAGTTTGGCCAGGATTGAATCCGAACTTTTTCATATTTATGCTCGAGCGATATTACCATCACTCAATGAAAACACAATATCCAATGGCGCAATCCTCATAACTTTGAACCTAATGCAAGACAACAAAGACTCTACGACGCAAAACCTATTATCTCAAAAGTTGCGCCGGGCAGTTGGCACGTCCTATTTTGTTCTAGTTGCGCCACCAATAATAGTCATGTCCACTACAGCATACCCATTGTGACCCTGCACATAATTCACCTCAAAGGACGCTGAAAAGGCTAAGAGGTTCACCGACGAAGAGCTTGCCGGTCGAACATTCAGCGCCTCAGTACGTCATTGAAATTTATTGACATATACTCGAGAACAATATGGGTCGCTTCAAAATAATACTTCCTGAATACCTTCTTTACCTACACCATCTAGACTTATCGACATGCCCGAAAAAATTAAGGTGTAAGGAAGCTATAGGAGCTGAAAGTGTTCGAGGCGATGCGCTGCGTAGACGAAGGCAATATCACAGCGTACAGTCTCTTTGGACTGTCATATAAGTGACCTGACAACCTCCTCTATACAACTACCTATTGACAAGCCTTTTGGCTTTGGCACATTAATCTTTTTATATAAACATAGACCATAAGCACAGAGCGCAAAGAGGAGCTTTCCTCTAGGGTGCGTTTTCATTAATCATACTGGCTTTTTAAAAAGTTGGTTTTGAGTTACAAAAAAGGCTCTTTAAGAAAAACACCAAGTTTAAAAATATTGGAAAATGTACAGTGTTCCGAAATTGCAAAAAAAAACTTATGTTTTTTTTAGAATTTCGCCCTACGCTGTCCCCTTAAGCGCGCTTGTTCTGTCATTAGTGTGCGTGGCACTGAGGTGTTCACGTCCTCTGCGTTACGTGTTCATGGCGTAGTGATGTCATCTGGTTTCTTTATGTGTACTTGTGAACGATGAGGCATATGCAAGGTGTTGGTGAATGAAAGCAAAGGCAAATTATGGGCTTTAAAGGGATATTGAGAAAAGTTTCTGCCTAAATTTGGTAAAGATGTGAAGGCTTTTGTACACAAAATATTGTATGAAAGCGATAGAGCCCGTGTGAAGTTAAACGCTCAGATGCCTGTAAATACCAGAACAGTCTGCCACCTCGTAAGTTGAAAAAAGTTTGTAACGTCACTTTATCCTCCAAAAAGAACTTTACCTTTATGAGCATTTAGGCTAGGAAGCCGAGTGTTAAAATATTGTATACCATTCTTGACTTCTTTATTCACATGTTGGAAATAGTGTTAGCATAGTTTTGAAAGAATACGTGGTATTCGGGACAGTTTGGAGCCAAATATGTATAGCAGGCAGTCATCAACGAAGATTTTATTGTTTTCCAGTATGTTACTTAGAAGGTCTGTTCTATAAATTTGGAAAAGTAGCGGGTCTATATGGCTGCCCTGTGAAACGTCGGAAGAGGGAAAGGAAGAGAGGGACCAAGAAATATATACCGTGATAAGCTACTTGCGAAGTAGAAGAAAATTACGTAGCCATCGTGATAACATGACCGTAACAGCAGTAGCTGTTGGAAATGATGAGAAGGCGATGAAATGTATGGTTCGTGGGGTGGTTCATTAACAAGCTTAACCACTGTTCCAGCTCATACTTTTATTAGAGTTTAGCAGAAAAGCTCCAGCTGCGTAAATGATGCGGTCTATAAATCTGAAATTGTGTAAGTAAAATATTTAGCTTGCTGAATTTGTAGTACAGATGAAGAAAGTCGCTAGAAAAGGTTTGAAATGACTTTAAATATTTTGGAGTATTCAAACTATCGCGAAGTATTCGGGACAAATTTCGTTTCTCTCTTATTTTACCCTGGTGGTAAAAACACGGCGAAAATATTTATATTGAGCTAATATTCAACAAACATGTATTTCTGAACAGAACTGTAGTTGTACTCATTAGGGGAAGATGGAATTTAAATGGTATCAACTTGTGGAGGCCTCATGTTTTAAGAGCAGTAATATTTTTAACAATAAAGCTACAGGAGCTACTCAGGATTAGAAGAGTGCTCATTGCTGTGATGCTTTGCAATAGCTTGTTTATGACGGAGGTTTGTACTGTTGCACATTGCGCAATATGCATGTTTAGGCTTATAAGTGAACGCTGCGAAATAAATTCGAAATCGCTATGACAAATGAAGCGTTGGGAAAAACAGCCATGCCCTTCTAATAACGGATACAGTGAAATAGACACAAAGATTGGCGCAGTACTCTGTCTCATATTATAGCACTTATCCACCCTGTCGCACCTATTTATGTTTTCAGAAACAAAACCTTGGATGGCATACTTTGCCGTCCAGCAGGCGCCCTGTGTACCGTTTCAAGTGGACTCGAAAGTTCCGCATAAGGCTGAAGACGAACGCTCCATGTTCGGCTCGGCTAGATGGCTTGCACAATAAAAACATTTCACAGACGAAGGAACGACGCGTGCGAACAAAGTATCAGGCATACAAGACAGCCTTAAAGAGCTGAGCGAGTCTGCGAAGCGCATAAAAATTTGGATTTCGCCTTACCGCGGACGCGTGTCCGTCACGGGTGTCTCACCTGTCCAGCGCGGCGGCGACCCCTGGCGCGGTGTGGTCATAAGAGATTCACCGTGCCTCGATCACTTCTTGCTTAGCCAGCACCCGCGGCGAAAGTGGTGCCCGGGGCTACCGTGACGGGCTGACAGCGCCCAATTAGCGGCCACAAGAGCGCTGACCCTAATGAACGACGTAAGCCCCGTCACTCTCTCGGAGGACCCCTCGCACCTTACGCCACAGGAGCAGTGGGCAGCCAGCCGTGGAGGGATTCCTTGCCGCCTCTGGGTGGCTACGATGTGCGTGCGCATGTTTGTGCTGCACCAGCCCATTTGAGAGAACACGTGAGGTTGTGTCAGCTCGCATTGAGATGGCTAGCCCTCTGGAAGTGATGTAACGGTGGCATCCGCATGGCACGCCGGCTCCTTACTGCCCGGCCGTAGGAAGCTCAGCGCGGTTGGATCTTAGATTATGTTACGTTGTGTAGTATATCACTTTCTGTAGTGATTCAGGCAAGAAAATTTAAATAAGAACGCCGTTAATATACTTTGTAACTGACCATATTCGTCGAGAAAGTCGGTTACGGTCTACATGATTCCGAGTATCAGCGCTTCGTACTTCACTTGATTGATATGCGGGGTTTAACGTCCCAAAACCACCATATGATTATGAGCGACGCCGTAATGAAGGGCTCCGGAAATTTAGACCGCTTAGGGTTCCTTAACGTGCACTCATATCTGAGCACAAGGGCTTACAACATTACCGCCTCCAACAGAAATGCAGCTGCCGCCACCGGGATTAGATCCCGCGACCTGCGGGTCAGCAGCCGAGTACCTTAACCACTAGAACACAGCGGCGGGGCACTTGGTACTTCACTTAACAAGGGGTTTAGTTTACAAAGTTGAAGAAAGACCGGATTGTGTGTATCACAACAGTTGGCGTCTTTTCTTCAATATCAATTTGTGCGTGTGTAAAATACGGAGCCTATTGTAGCAAACTGGGGCACTGCGGTCATTTTTATTATCTATCTATCTATCTATCTATCTATCTATCTATCTATCTATCTATCTATCTATCTATCTATCTATCTATCTATCTATCTATCTATCTATCTATCTATCTATCTATCTATCTATCTATCTATCTATCTATCTATCTATCTATCTATCTACTCATTCATCCGTCCAACCGTGTATCTGTCTGTCTGTCTGTTCTTCCGTCCGTCCGGGCGTCTGTTCATCCGTTCGTCTGCTGTCTGTCATCGAACATTACCAATGATTGGCATGTTACAGTAGGGAACGCCGGTCCATCACAGTTTACTTTGCGTCAACCAATGTTTCTTTCCTGCGCAATGCCACGATAAGTACCAGCGTCAGCGTCGCCGCTGGTATATGCGTTAGCGTGCGCTGCTTCGCATGTACATATTACCTTCTTTAGCCGGAGCTGGTATTATTTTCACTGCAATAGCAATCAAGTGGACACTCTCCACTGAATTTTGCCGCCAGCGTCACGATCACTCACCGTATATGTATACGTATCTGTATACATAAAACTGCACGAAAAAATAAAATCCTGAAAAAGACGGCAGCGAGTGGAATCGAACGTGCGACCCCTGATTTGTGAATGCGAGGCGTTAACCTCTGAGCCACCGAGCAGCAAGCACGTCCTTCGACGTTCAAACGGTAGGCTATTTATATCTACCACTTACCGCTGGTGATGAAGATCTCGGGGGGGGGGGGGGGGCTATCGTGTTTTTAGCATTACCAGCAAGATGGCACAATGAGCTTGCAGCGGCTAAACCCCCTTAATCTTGGGAAAGTAACGACACTCTCCTCTACGCGCTTGTTTCCTCCTTGATTATCCTCGCCCGCTTGCTGTACGCGCGGCGCCATTTTTCGCCGACGCTCTCACGGGCGCGCCGACAATTCTATGGAGGCAGGTTATTTGCAGTATCGTGCGCGCCACAGTAGTGCTGATTTTTTTCTAAAAAGTGATAATACAGCTAAGAACACTGAGGTAACTGTTTATTAAAAGAGTATCTTCTTCCAAAGGTCGTATAGGTGTGGCATGCTAATCAAATAAAAGATTTTATGGAGAGTTCTACGATGTGGATGTTTTCCTGCCACATAATGACATGTTGTACACTTGCATCTGATATAATTCCACTTGTGACATGCCAGTCTGTGTGCCGATTTTTTTTCGTGCTTGTGCGCCAGTATACGACACAGGCACATCATCGGCACATATTGCTTTCATCGTCACATATTGGAATGACTGGACGATTGATATACGGGGTTTAACGTTCTAAAACGACCATATGAATATGAAGGACACCGTAGTGCAGGAGTCCGGAAATTTCGACCACCTGGCATTTTTCAAGTGCACCCATATCTGAGCACACGGGCCTACATCATTTCCGCCTCCAACGGAAATGCAGCCGCTGCAGCCGGGATTCGATCTCGCGACCTGCAGGTCAGCAACCGAACACCTTAGCCACTACACCACCGTGGCGGGACATATTGCAATGACTTCATGGATGGTGGATTGTTAAGCCATGTGTTCATTTACTCGACGTGAAAGTAGCTTTGCGCAGTGGTCTCTACACTGAAGAACGCCTTTGAACTATGTGAATACGAGTTTGTCACAAACAGTGACTCATCTACCACAATAACAGAAGCACCAGAAAGTGAATACTTAGAACTGTGTTTTGACGTTGTTTTTAGAGAAACTACCTATTGGGTTACCTGTGAGAGGAGAAACTCTGACCCAGGAAGGTCATCATAAACTGCACGTCGATAGCGACCAAAAAATCCTATCCAGACTGACTGATCCCGGTCAGATGTACACATGCGACACTGGTATAAAAGATAATATAGTTTGCTTTGGTGAATGGAAAAAATGCAGGCGTAGCCAAAACAAATGCAGCCATGGTTTCCTTGAGAATGGCTCACTTTCGCTATCACTGTGCCATAGCTTTATTTTTTCGTTGCACCTGTGTTTTTTTTTCTTCTTTCGATAAACCACGTCTATTTCATGATTTTTGTATGTTACTACCCCCCTCCAAAAAAAGTAAATGTCCTTAAAGAAACGAGCGCCTATTAGTTTTCTCCAACAAACGTTCTCGTAAACAAATCCTAACAGTCACAAAAAGCGCCATAGAAAAGCTGTGTCGTCTCACGTAATTATTCGCGGTGAAAGCACAAGAGTTGTGAATTTTCGACGATTGCCGAGGTGCGTGCGAGATGAAGTATTACCTGAACATTTTATTTATTTATTTATTTAGACATATTGCAGACGAGAGTTTTGGTTCAGGCACGAGGGGCATAAGAAACATCAAGTCGTAAGCTACTTGGCACCGCTCCAACACCTGCGGCAAGGGAAGCAGCGCGGATGGAGGGACAGCGCTACACAAGCTCACTAAAGAGCTGCTTCGCATTCAAAACATTGCTCCACCCTACTACCCTCACGAAAGCGAGCAGCGAGATTAGGCGCACGGTCGTTTGCGTCCCATTTCCAAGGAAATTCGCTCATCGGTTGTATTCGAAGTCAGTACACCTGCTAGTTCAGAAAAGTTCTTAAAGGAACTTTGTTGCGTGGACATGTCTTCCAGCTAGTCTTTCACTTTTGTAGTTGTTTCGTACGTCTAGCGCACGTAGGTTAACAAATTCAGAAGAGATAACAGAGCTGCAATCGCTGTCGTGACGGTGACGTCAATCTTGTCGTCTGCAAGTTGCGCTCATTTGGGCTTCGCTTTATGTTACACTAAAATGTTAGTCGAATTTCATTACTTGGCAGCCCCACCGTGGTGATCTAGTGGCTAATGTACTCGGCTGCTGACCCACAGGTCGCGGGTTCAAATTCTGGCTGGAGGCTGCATTGCCGATGGAGGCGGAAATGTTGTAGGCCCGTGTGCTCAGATTTGGGTGCACGGTAAAGAACCCCAGGTGGTCGAAATCTCCGGAGCCCTCCACTACGGCGTCTCTCATAATCATATGGTGGTTTTGGGACGTTAAACCCCACATATCAATCAATTCATTACTTGGCAGTAATAACCAATGGCGGATGTTTCAAAATTTTGAAGCGGCACTGGGCTCATCCCGGGTACGACTTCATTTCTGCCATTCGACTCTGCCACCTGACTCCACTAAATAAAAAGCTGATTTTTTTGTTTCATTGATTTCCGTCGTTATTTTTGTTGTTAGTCATCTCTAAACGTCTTTCACTACAAAAAAGTGAATGAAAAAAGCGAAGATGTATTCCAGTTTCTTACTTTTGATCGTTTTCAAACGTATTTCTTGAAACACCTTGTATACGCAATCGAAAAAGTGGAAGACCGGTTAGCGCACATATCCATGCGACAGTATTTGATCGTAAAAAGAAAAACAACATGTGAAGCTCTTTTAATGTAAAACCTAAGAAAGTGCGTCGCTCGGGCACTCGGTAATTCCCCTTCGTAGAGTTTCCCCTGCTATGTTTACCAAAGTGCCAATGACGTCGATGTTTGAGGCAAGCATGCAGTGTTTGTCGTACACAACTAGAGTCTTGTTTGGCAAATTCGCAAACTGCGTCTAAAAGATGTGTGCTACTTTTTGCCGTGCGTTATCGGTTCAGCGGGCAATCGTTATGTATTATGTAACTATATTTGTAAGCACTACTAGTTCATGCAAATATGGGTGCCAAACATCGACCATGTTTATGAAGGTATTCCTAGCAGTGGCTGGTTGAACGCAACAAGGTACATTTAAGGCAACTTTCTTTTACATAACTTTATATAAAAACGTTAAACTATTCAACTTTCTTGTTTCTGACAAAGGAATTCAGCTTATTGATCACAACTCCAGTTGCTTAAAAAAATCACGGCATATCCACGAGGTGAATGATGATAAGTAGGGCGAAGCGTGCGGACGGATGGATGGACGCACAGACGGACGTACGGATGGCCGGAAGCACAGACGGAATGGTGGACGCTTCGTCCCCCTCATCACCATTCACTCTGTAAATATGGTGTGCCACCGCTTTTATTGACATCCAATGGAATTAAACGGGCTACTACGACGACACGGGGCATACCACCCACGACGTAAGAAGCTTCGTCCCTGAAAAAACACGTATATTGATGGGCAGGCAGAAACAATATTTCAAATGCAGCAATCGGCGATGCTATGATACGAGCAATAAGAAAGGTGCCTTACCTCGCTTTTACCTTGGGGTATTATTATCCGCAAGATGCGTGCGTTCTCAACTCCCATGCGTACTTTGCACCTCAGATAGCTCACGCTCCCTCATCTCGTGGTGGGGACAATCGTACGTGTTGGCTGGCGTTGGGTTTTTAGTAGAACGTTTCTGTTGTAGTTGCCGGGCGCACAAAGGTCTTTACAATCATTGCACACTCTCCGTTTGCGAAAAGGATGCACTTTTCAGACACAGCGAAGGAACAACCGAAACGCTTATTCGCGTTTGTCTGTACATGTAAGTACGCTTCGTGCATTATTTGTGCGTGAGACACGTGGGAGACGCTTCGATCTGCTTGCCATTCGGCGCGTGACATTCCTATTAGTTGCTATCGCGTTCATTGATTCGCATTCGCGGCAAAGCTGTGACTTTTTTCCTTCACTCCTTTTCGGGTTATACTGCAGCAGCGAGTTTAAGTTTGCCGTCATTGAGGTAGGCTATGATCTTTAGCACACCTTGCTGTACCGACATTTTCACGACTTTAAAAGGACAAAGAATTCTTCTGCCATCCGCACAAGCACGAGATCGTTCAGTACAATACCCGGCATGTGTCCCGCATGTCGCATGTCGAATTATATATTCATCTTCTTTTGGTACCTTCTTCGTTCCTGGTTAGTTTTGCGTTGCTCGAGTAGTTGCAGTTTGTGGCCAAGTCCAACTTCTTTGTCAGCTGGAAATATTGTAATTTCGCCGTAAGCAGCAAAATTTGAGCTTCAGACAAGGCTCGCAGTGTGTGACCTGTTGTGCTGTGGCACAGCCGCTGCTAGACAACATTTACAACCGCCTCTAAACGTAGGACACATGTCCATGAATGTTTTGATTTCACGGATGACCCTTTGAGCCATTTCATTTGTCTGTGAGTAAAATGTAGCACAACGGCGTTGCGTAGCACCACGGCTTTTTGCCACCTGCTGCACCTTCTTGCTCAAAAATCCCGGTTCCTTGTCACATACGACAACTTTCAGCTGTGAGAATATCTCTCGGCCAAGCAAATCTGTAACGCTGTTAGCGTCGTCTCGTCCGGGACGCACCGCAAGCATTGTCGTGCACTGATCCAATGCTATAAAGAAAGGCTGTGTCTAGCGAACTCCTGCCCTGTTCCTTTTGAATCCCGCAAAGTCCACGTTTTCAAAAAATTTGTCTGTGTGATTTGCCAAGACGACCTCACCGGGTTGAGGCCGTTATTTCGTGTGGTTCAAGTGACACAAGTGACACGACTTCACGTATTTTTTGATGTCCTGTTTTATGTTTACGTGGCAAACATGAAAATTTCGTTATAGGTCAACCGAAAGCCATCATAATCAAATTTGAATTCTTTATTTCTGCCTTGTAGTGGTACAGACAGTTGAGGCACAGAAAAGTCTCCAAGTGACAGCTCGACAAAGCCGTGACACTCTTTTGCTCAGCAGCAGCTTCACAGCAAGCTTCATTAAACAACAGTATTAACATAGTGTAAAGGCAAATAAACAATAATCCACAAATACACGTGAAAACTGTAAGAGACTGTAGAATATACTGTAAATGATACAATAGACACACACACAGAGATGCCTATAAAAAATAAAAGGAGCAAAAAAAACTAGAAGAAGCTAAATCTTCAAATTAAACCTACATAGCACGCAAAGCAGTTTTCAACAAACTGAAGATATCACAACAACTATCTAGACATTAATTTAGAAAAGAAGGAAGGCGTTGTCGCAGGCATTGTCGACCTGAGTTATTCCGGGGTCAGCACAACCCAAGGCCCTTTATGCCTCCTTAAACGCTATATTTCGGGCACGCCAATCAGCGACGTACAACAAATCATGACCACCTTATTCCGGGCTGTCATGGTACAAGTGGAGAATCATTGTAGTCAGTGGAACAATGAACTTGTCATCCTTGAAGTTCAAACTTTCATAACATTCCCATTATATTAAGTTTGCGGTTTCACGCCTGACCTCAATGGCCAATCTAGACAAGGATCAGCGTTTGTGAGATGGATACCTGCACGATGGAAGTTATTGAAGTCCTACTGCGGAAGTTCATTGACCCGTCCTGCCAGTTTCCCTGTAGGCTTTGACCTATTTTTTAAGGTGCATTAGTGCTTGTTGGTATGTTTACAGCGCAAACTCTTCCGTCGATGCATAATTGGAAGTAGCGGACCAGCATTAAAATGGCAAAGGCGTTCTTCTCAATCGTTGAGTAATTTGCTGACTTTGGTTGAAGGTGTAAAAGTAGTATGCTATAAACCTCAAATGCTGAGCTGGAGATGAATGCACATCTATAAAGTACAGAACAGACCGTGTGGCATAATATGAAGCGTTCATATTTGTCTCAAAGGGTAAACTGTAGTATGGTAAGGTAAGCGCAGAGTCTGATTGAGTGCGTTTTACAAGTTCTTTGTAAGCGCTTTAGCATTCCTTGGTCCAAACAAAGGGCACTTGTTCATGTGCTCCGTCAAGCACTTCATCTGCGAGAAATCTTTGATAAAACCCCTGAAGTGGCCTGCGAGTCCTAGAAAAAACTTGCAGTGAGTGAACACCATGTGAGCGTTGTCATTCTTTGGACGAGCTCCTGTTTAGTACTCAGAGTAGTTCCTCAACACACTCTCAAGTAACACTACTTTTAATTTGAAGAATTCACTCCTCTCCTCGATCTTCAGGTCCGCGTTGCTATGGTCTCATAGCACTTTTCCAAGTTCTTCAGAGCGCTCGTTTTATGACTGTGAGTACATGGAAATGTCATCGATGTAAACGTAACGGAAAATTCGGAAGTGTGGCTTCAAAACACTGTTCATCTTCTGAAACCAGGCTGCAGAACTCTTCCAGATAAACGGGATTCACTTACACGCCAAATGGTGTAATGACCGCGGAGAACCTTTTCGTTTCTTTTTGCTGGGGCACTTGCCAGAATCCTTTGCAAATGTTGACCCGAGGGAAATTTTGCTGCCAGCGATTGTATTAATGATTTCGTCAATATCGACATCACAAAGGGTAACAGGTCAGTTTGTTTGTTTGTTTGTTTGTGTGTGTGTAGTCGGCGCAGATACAAAATGCTCTGTCCACCTTAGGTGCCATGGTTATTGGCGAAGCAAAAGGAGGCGTAGAAAGCCGTAAGACACCCCCATCCAGCATTTTCTGGAACTGTCTCTTCAGACAAAGCTTCTCTTCTCCTGACATTTTACTGGCCTCCCGCTGCACCACTGTGGTGTATCGCAGCTGGAATGGAACTAGAAACTTTTTTGTCGCTTTTGAGCCTTCGCCAATTCAAACCAATTCAGGAAAAAGGTGAATGACATCTTTTGCGACATTGAGCTTACGAGGATTATCGCCGACGGCTGTGAAGGTGGTCAGCTGACGGTCATCTTACGTCGTAACTTGCACATCCATACTGATTCGAACGTAGTTTTTAAATGCGAAGCATTTCTGAGTGAACTTCAGCAACTTCGAGCGCGTCCATCCATCCGTCCATCCATCCATCCATCCATCCATCCATCCATCCATCCATCCATCCATCCATCCATCCATCCATCCATCCATCCATCCATCCATCCATCCATCCATCCATCCATCCATCCATCCATCCATCCATCCATCCATCCGTCCGTCCGTCCGTCCGTTCGTCGGTCCATCCATTCATTCGTTCATCCGTCCGTCCGTCCGTCCGTCCGTCCGTCCGTCCGTCCATCCATCCATCCATCCATCCATCCATCCATCCATCCATCCATCCATCCATCCATCCATCCATCCATCCATCCAACCATCCATCCATCCACCCACCCACCCACCCACCTAGCCGCCTACGAACTACCTGCCAAACGACACCCATTGAATTCTCCACTCGGCTTATGTCAATTGAAGAGAAGCTTGATGCCCTCTTAGCTTTGCCAACAAGACTGGTGGAGCTCGAATCATCCGTTCAACATCTTTCTGACAAATTTGATGAATTTCAAATCAGACTGCAAGTACAAGAAAAAGCTACCTTGCAGTTATCGAATAGAGTTGATAAACTTGAAAGGACTGATTGGAGCTATGAATTGGCTGAGATCAAACCGGATCTAGACAACCTTGAATGTCGTAATCACTGATTAAACATTGAAACACCGGTGTTCCTGAAAGTGAGAAGGAAGACCTAATGATGAAAGTAAATAAAATAGCTGCTCAAACTAAGCTCCCACTCCTAAACAAGAGTGACGTTGCTGCTATGCGTAGTTTTCCGGCTAAACCTGGCAAAACTAGTGACATCATTGTACGCTTTACATGCCAAGAACTCCGCGATACATGGCTTGCAAACAAAAAGCAGCTAAAGGGTGAAGGACACGTTTTCTTCTGTGAGAATATGACACGGCTATCACGCGCAGTCCTATCAAAGGCAAAGGAGTGGGCCCAAACTTCAGGATATGCTTATGTATGGAACTCAAATGGAAAAGTTCTGGTGTGCAGAAAAGAGTGGTGACCATGCTGTTTCGATACGCACTGAGGATGACCTTGCCACTCTTGTGACCTCGAAGGAATAGCGTGAAAAGTGATGGCAAAAGGGGCACGAGGTTTCATTAAACCGAGATGGCGACCCTGCAGTTCCAGTTTTCTCGTGATGTCGCAGCTTTAAAGAACCAGTGTCTTCTTTCTAGTTTCCATCTAAATATAATAAGTTTAAAAAACCAGTTTGATGATGTTAATTTATACCTAGTGCATCTGGAACACCGCTTTGACATACTTTGCTTTAGCGAGAAATGGCTTACATCAGCGGATGAATACGTTTTAATTTCCGGATATGACTGTATACCTGCACAGCGAACGAAGAAGCGGGGTGCCGGCATTGCTCTTTATGTACGTTCTGATATGTCTTATTGTATTCTTCCTGATCTCAGAGGTGTTAATGAATCATATGAATGTATCAGTATTCAGTTCAAGAAAACATTGGTTGCAGTTTTTCATCGTCGTTCGGCATGTTCAGGGTCATTCGGCATGTTACTGGAATTCACAGAAAAATTATTAGAACTAAGCACTCAACTTAAACTTTAAAGAGCCTTAATAGGCGATTTTAACAAAGAAGATTGCCAGACCAATCCAGATTTTATGCGTTTTCAAAAAATGTTTGAATCATACAGGTGTTCAAATGTCATTGATGGGCCCACACGAATCACACCACAGCACACACAACGCTTGATCTCTGTATAACAAGCTTTCCTACGGAATCTACCAGAGCTGGGGTCCTGATGTGTGATCTTAGCGATCATTTACCCATATATCGTCTACTACCTCCTAAACCGCCTTGTCAAAGAATACTTGAAAACTAGAAAAGGATATATTGCAAACAAAACGTAAGAAAATTTGTAGAGTTAGTCTCTTGCTATCGGTGGAACGAAGTGATTGCGAATACAGATGCAAACACAGCTTACGATGCTTCTATATCTATCTTCTTGATTTTATGCAACAGTTGCTTCGCTCTTGTGAAGCTCAAAAAACACAAAAAAGCAAGAAATCCTTGGGTTTCACGTGAACTCTATATTAGAACTAAAGCGAGCAACGTGATTTTTCAAACTTTTCTAAAAAGTAGAAGCAAAGACGACATGCGAGTGTTTAAATCTGAACGAATTAAATAAAACTCTGATATTAAATGCGCCAAACAAGAATATTACATGAATAAATTCACTGCTCTATCGAGAAATCCGAATCTCATGTGGAGGGCGATCAATGAGGTAATGAACAGACTCCCCGAAAGAAATAAAGTTACTCTCCAACAAAGCGGTCTGTCAGACATTCAGATTGCAAATTAATTCAATGCCCATTTTACAGATGTTGGTTCATCATCACAACCCAATGCACCAGTCTCTCCATTTGAATATGTTGCAAATAGGTGTTCTTCTAATTTGTTCTTGTTAGCCTGCGAGAAGCGGGAGGTCCAGGGCATAATCTAAGCGCTTAGAGACAGTTGTGCGGTGATGTAAAGGTGCAGCCACTGAAAGCCGTTCATGAATATGTAAGCATACCTTTAGTTCATATCTGCAATTTAATTTTTTTCAAATGGCGTGTTCTCGGATAAAATGAAGCTAGCTCGAGTGACCGTTATTCATAAAGGTGGATCAGCTAGTGATATGAATAACTATAGACCAATAACCAAACTATCAGTTTTCGTGAAAATTGCTGAAAATATAATAAACAAAAGATTGAGTGGTTTTTTAAACACGAAAAACTTTACACAAGAGCAACACGGTTTCTGTAAAAATAATTTTACAGAAATAGCTTTACTTCAAATAGACGAACAAATTCTTGACAACATTGAAAACCGAACGCTAACCCTTGGTTTATTTCTTAATTTTAGAAAAGCTTTTGATCGCGTGCAACACAAAATTTTTTTCGTAAAAATACCTCACTATGGTATTCGTGGCATCGCCTTATCTTTAATAAAAAGCTATCTAACAGCACGAACACAGTATACTATGACTGATGGCGCTACCATTGAAATTCAGACCATACAGTACGGTGTACCCCAAGGTTCTATTTTAGGACCCGTTCTCTTTTTGTTGTATATAAATGACATCGTACAGGTACAAGGTTACTCTAACAATATACTATATGCCGATGACATCAATGTGTTCTTCTCAAGAAGGCAATTGCGCAGCATTTTTGAACAAGCCAACACCTGGCTACGAAGATTAGATGCGTGGCTTAATGCAGATAAACTTCAATTAAACGTAAGTAAAACCAAATACTTGCTCTTTAAATTAAAAGGAACGAACACGGCTTGTAATCCCAAGCTACAGTTTCAAAAAGTAAATATTCAACAGTCAAGCACGGCGAAATTCCTGGGAGTTACATTCCACGAGAACGTGTCCTGGTCACCACATATAAATTCTCTCAAAAGTAGTATTGCCCGTGCTGTAGGTGCCTTAAACAGGCTGCGATATTTACTACCAACAAGCTTGAAGCGCTATATCTACAACGCACTTATACTTTGCCGGTTAACGTACTGTCTTCTAGTTTGGTCGACTACCACACAGTATATATTAGGCCCCTTCAAATGCTTCAAAACCGTGCACTACGTGCAATAGAAAATTTAGGACGTATAATAAGAACCCAAATATATTATTCCAAAAATAAAATGTTAAAGGTGCCTAAACTCTACACATACAAACTATTCCTTCAAATTATGCGGCAATATATATCTGACAAACATTCCTTTCAGAGTAAGTACAGTGTGAAAACGACAGGCTACAAATGCAGAAATAGTTCGGTATTTATACCACATAGCCGAACAAATTACCCAGAACAAAAACTTGCTGTTCGAATTCCTAACCCCCTCAATGACTATACCTTCACCATAGATCTCCTCAAATTCAGAATTAGGAAGCAAGCGTATCAAAAAACATTAAATTAATCATTATTTTCAGAGGACTGTTGCAAATAAAAGAATGCTATGGTTAAGTATAAAAGTTGTGTATTTTGTTTATTTTTCTTTTCTTTCCTCACATGTGGATTGCGAGCCCTACAAGTTGTTCCTAGTTTTTTATTTGTGTGCGTGTGTGTGCGTGCGTGCGTGTGTGCGTGCGCGCGTGTGTGTGTGTGCGTGTGTGTGCGTGCGTGCGTGCGCGCGCGCGCGTGTGTGTGTGTGATAGATGAGTATAATGCGAATTTTTTTCTGCTCGAGAGTAGTGTGTGCATTTTTTGGTAGATTTGTAATTATGTTTTCTTCTCTTCTTTGCTATATGACTGTGTAATATTGATCAGAGGTGTAGTATTTGATTTTTATGTACCCTTTTATATTTGTGAATGTCTTTCTGCTGCTACTGCTGTATGGGTGGCACAGCCCAGTCAGGCAATGTTTGCCTTTTGCCGTTCCTCCTTGGACAATTTTGTAATTGTTCTTAATAAACTAAGAAACAAATAGAAAGAAAGAAAGAAAGAAAGAAAGATCAAACACCACCAGTCTTTCTTTGTGCTAAAGTTGTCTTTCTTTGAACGGCTGCACCTAATTGGATTATTCGATAATTGAATACTAGATGTGCAATGGCTATGTTCTTGGCCTATTTTTGCCGTTTTGACAGTATGTATATGTTTCGAGGCTTAGAAGCTGTCTCGGGTCGCAAGACATCTGGATCCCCGCAAACGTCGTGTATTCACGAGAACAAGTACGATACTTGATGTCTAGAAACGTTACTGGTAATCATTAGGAGATGTTTTATGATGTTGCAGAGACCCTCAGAACAATAACTGAAGATGTGCGCCAGCGTTCTTTTGTTGCACACTAACTTTTCATGTTTCCTGGGGAAATGAATATCGGATGATACAAATATATTTAGTTAGCTCGTGACATTCGTTTCATCGAAGTTGACTGTACTGATCTTGTAATCATGATTAGTGTCGAATCCTCTTATCAGTATTGTGTTTTATGTTTCTGCTTGAATAGCGTATGCCATGTTTTATATATCTTACTTTACTTGCTGACCAGTCTCGCGATTGTATTCGTGCATAAGTATATAGTTTTTTGCGTTTTCTTAGCACGACAAGCAAACGACTCTTCATTACCTTTACATATCACCATCACCTGTACATATTCGTCATCTTTAAATGTTATGATCAGTAGGCTTAGCTCAAACCTGGCTGAATAAACCAGTTGCTCATAGTTTTTATCTGATTTTCTTTCAAACGGGCTGTCACCCCTTTGTAATGCGCTCATTAAAGAACCCTTCTAGGTATAGCCAAAAAATAAATACCGCCAGGCCTGCGCCGAGGGTGCAGCACAGTCAAAGCGAAAGCTACAAGAGCGGCCTTTCAGGGCCTTTTTCTAAACGCTCATTGGGTAACTACTGCAAGTACACTTGCTTGATACCTACTGCAGCATTAATAATAAAATCATTTTGGTAGCAGGCCAGCATTCAATATGCTATTTTTGCTATTCTTCTGAGAAGCGTGGTATCCGCTAAACATATGCAAGGAATTTTGTGTCAAGTGTTCATACAGCGGCTCACGACGATGAGGAATTATGGCTGAAGTGGGTATGCGCCACAGTTAATAGGGGAACAAGAACAAGCTTTCGTGATGATTTGGAGCATTGGACGACTCATTTGTTACTCTATTCACATTTTGAGACGACTGGTTGTTCTTTCGTTGTTTTAGAACGCTTCATAAGTCATATTAACGCGATTGCTTTCCCGAAATCAAGCCTGCCTTAGGCAAATTTGGCAGCTTGTCACAAGCAACGGTGTAGCTCAGTGGTAGAATATTGCGCTGGCGCCCAGCGGACCAGGTTTCGAGCCCTACTGGGCATCAGTGATAGATCTTTTTTCTAATTTAGCGCCATGTGGTTATAGACACCAGCAGCGGCAGCGGACAACTGCGCGTGACCCAAGTTGTGATCTCATAACGCCTTTCACTGTAAAATAAATTAGGTAAATAACTACCTAATATTTCGAAGTAACTTCATCGGATAGAGCTTGCGGGTATCAGGCTTGCTGCGTCCCGTTCATAGTCAAGGGCGAAATTATCAGATTTCTAGTCAAAACAAGCATTGCAGTTTATCTAGCTATAAGTGACCTACGGCAGGTTCAATTCAGGAACACGAGACAGAGACGCGGCGACCACGATTCCGCACAGCAGCAGTTAGCCAGTGCGGGTGACACCATCCGTTCTTCCTGGCAGCCGGGCGGGAACCCCCCTTCCCTGGGCAGTGCGCAGGCTGACGTTTTACAGTGAAAGCTGTTATGAGATCACAACTCGGGTCACGCGCAGTTGTCCGCCTCCACTGCCGCCGCCGGTGTACGTAACCACATCGCACGAAATTAGAAAAAAACTTAGCACCAAAGACACAGTGGGGCTCGAAACCCGGGTGTGATGGGTGCCAGCTCAATATTCTACCACCGAGCTACGCTGTTGCTTGTGACTTGTTCGCAAACTTGCCTTAGGCAGGCTTGATGTCGGAAAAGCAATCGCGTTAATAAGACTTATAAAGCGTTTCGAAACATTGAAAGAACAATCTGTGAAAGAACAAACAGCGAAAGAACAATAACGATGCGACTAGTGTAACGAGTGAACCACCCACTGCTACAACCCATTACAAAAGCTTGTTCCTGTTCCCCTATTAACTGTGGCGCTTACCCACTTCAGCCATAATTGCTCATCGTCGTCAGTCACTACATGAACAATTTGCACAATATTCCTGGCAAGTGTTTAGTGGATACCACGATTCTCAGAAGAATGATGAAAAATAGCATAGCGAATGCCAGCCCACTACCCGAAAAAATTTACTATTAATGCCATAGTTGGTATCAAGCAAGTGTGCATGCAGTAGTTACCCAATGAGTGTTTTCAAAAGGCTTTGAAAGCCCGTTCTTCTAGCTTTGGCTGTTACTGTGCTGCGCCTTCCGCTCGGGCCTGGCGTTTTTTTTTTCAAGAGCGCAAGTGGCTCGCGCGCACTGCCACTGCGCAACACGTGCCTCTATAAGTGAATAGCTGGTGTGTGTGGTTCTCACAAGCTTCATATTATAAAATATAGAAAGGGGCCTGGCAACTGTGTCTATGCAGGACTTCATGTGGGTTGCTTCAATCACCATGGAACTGATGGAAAAACACAAGCTTCGGGCTTCCATCGGATAAATTTAGTTCTTGAGGATTACGGCGCTTGTTTTTCAAACATTAAACGAAATCATACGAAGGTATACTGAAATAAAGTTTGCTTCATTCTTTTGTTTGTAAGTCTTTTCGCAGAAGGTTTTCGCGACTTTAGGGTCTAAGTGAATAAAGACTGTATGAATTAAACCACCAGAGTATGTATTGCTCTGCTGCTGTGTTCCAGAAGTGGCGTCACCCAAAAATAAATTTTTGCGACAGCCAAAAAACACACACGTGTACATTTCTTTGGAAAGTAGGCATCATAAATAAGAATGCTGCGTCGAGTGAGCAACAGCATATCGTCCTCTTCGAGGCCAGCAGCCTCTGTCTGTCCCTGGTCTGTCCACACCCACAGCTGGGCTGAGTAGGCGCGTGAGTGTGGCGCCCACATGCACCTTCAGTCCGGCCGTGCCCAACCGTGGTGTTCACTGCCCCAACGCACCTTGAATTCCCGTGAAAGGTCGAGTCAAAGTGGTGTCCCCATGCGTCTACTTCGTTTCGTCGTACTTGTACAGCCGATTAGAACGCGTCTTGGTAACACTCACTAATGAAAAATTGACGGCAGATCCACGAGGTGATTGATGATGAGATTGGGCGAAGCTCCTGGAAGTAATACCGTGAAATTTTCTTCCGTTAAATCACCTGGCGATATGCGCGCTTCCTCGCCGCTTCCCATTGTCGAACGTTTTCAAGATCTGCTTCACGACGTTGACGTGCTGCCTCGGCCTCTCGTTTCCGTACGGAAGGATCTTGCCGGCACTAACGTGCCACTGCAGCTTCTTGTTCACGTACGGCGGGATCTTGCTGACGCTGCCTTGTTGATGTGGCTTCTTGTTTCCGTACAAAAAGATTTTGCCGACACTGACATGCCGCCGCAGCTTCTTGTTCACGTACGGTGGGATCTTGCCGACGCTGCCTTGCTGACGTGGCTTCTTGTTCCCGTACAGCAGGATCTTGGCGGCAACGTCACGCAGCTTCCCGGTGCACTTCCGCCTCGCGTACTCTCACTTCAGCGTCCTGTCTGCGAGCGCGCGCCACCACTGCCCTGCACGCCCGCCCTTCGGCATCCTTATCCATACGAGTACACACCAACGGCAACGAGCATCGGCAACTACAAACCTGTATTGATATGGCTTTGATTATAAAACCATTGTTTTAGAAAACACCTGGCGTCTTTCGTTAAGCAGCTGGCGTCTTCTTTTTGTTTTGTTTCAGAAAATTTTACGTCTTTTCGTTTTGCTTTTAGAAAACATCTGGCGTCTTTCGCTGGTTTATTTCATCAATCAATGGCGTTTCGAACAAAAAGTTTTGATTGTTTATTCACGCACAGGAGAAATCTCACCAGGCACTACCTTGGAGGTAAACAATGGCTGCTACTTGGAATGAGAGACAGAAGAAGTCGGCTTTTAACACCTATACTAACGTTTTCTACTGGAACACGCCAATGGCTGCTAAATGGGAATGAGAGACAGGAGAACTCGGCTTTTAGTTAACGCGCACGCTGCGAATTTTTCATTGTTCAACAATGAACAGAAAAAATCTCTCAGGGGCACCACCTTGGGGGTATAAGCGTAAGACTGGTTACACACTACGATTACGACTACGACTACGAATACGAGGGACGAACGGGTGCCGCTACAAGGAGCTTCGGCGTTCCAGTCTTCAACGCGGTCAGCGTTCTGGCGGCGTTGCTGCCGGGTGTGCATTCGTGACTTTGCCAGCCAGTTTTTTTTTGAGGCCTGATTCCCATCGTCGTCGTCCTCTGCCGGGACCAGCGAGGATGGCGTCAATGCCTGTGGCGCTTCCGCTCAAGGAGCACTGCTTCAACTTAACCTTCCCGGAGGGGACGGCGTCCGTGGACTAGATCATCGATGGCCTCGAAGACGTCATGAGGAGTGAAGAGGTGCTGTTCCTGCAACACCTCGGAGCTTCGGAGTTTCTAGTTGCGGCTTGGTCGGCTGCACAAGCAACCAAGTTTATGGTAAACCAAGGATTCAAGTTACAAGGTCAGAACGTACAAGTTGAAGTAGTCGAGGCGCCAAGCGTACAAGTCAGTGTGTTCCGCCTCCCTCCGTACGTGTCAGATGACGCAGTTATTTCAGCTCTTCAGCCATACGGAAAAGTGAAGGGTATCACATTTGTTACCTTGCAAAGACATCAATCAACGTACACTGGTACCCGCATCGTCCGAATCGAGATGGCCAAGCACATCCCTAACTTCCTATCAATTCAAGGTCCCAGAATTTTATGACGCCAAGACAGAAGACGCCAGCGGCATTGATGCCGCGTCGCCATGCACAAGGAGTGGCAACTACGTTTCTGCGCTGACTGGGGACACCGCAGCGTTGTCATCTCCCACAACATCGTCAGAGGAGCCCAGCGACGCTGTGGAGACACCAAGTGCGTCTGCTACGTCTTCATCAGAGGAACTCAAGGCCGCAGAAAACGAACAATCCTCGAACGCATCATCGCTGGAGGAAGCATCTCTAGCATCTAGAAGCACTGGTATCGTGCTTCGACCTTCCGCTCCGACCTTCCGAGGCAACATGTGCAAGTAACGAGCTCCATGAACGGTCACCTGTGGGCCTGGAAGGTAGCGTAAAAACGACGCCCACGAAGGAAGTAAAGACCACGTCTTCAAGGAAACCTAACACGCCTCGCACACACGTTGTACAGGCCCAAGAAGAAGCGTGCGACAAGACATCCAGACATTGTAGCAGCCGGTCACCATCACGAAAATTAAGGACTGACAGATTTTCGCAAGCCTCACGATCGGTATCTTTGTCTCGTGAAAATACGCGTTCTCCCGACAAGTTGTCTAGAGCCGCAAACTCTCAGGTGGTGGTGGTGGTGGTGGTGGTGGTGTTGCAGCAGGCGGGGTTAGCCTGGCCTGCATGGCCAGCAATTGTTCCGCCTGAGCATCTTCTGAATTTGGAAAATGTCACCACGTGTCAGACAGCCCAGTGTCTCGCAGGAAGACTAACAAAGTTCGTTGCACGTTTCTCTTAGTTGCCGCGGGTTCTTCAGGAAAGATGACGTCATCAACTGTCCGGTGCCTATGACAGCCTTTTCGCAAGGTGCGGATCATCGCTGCCCTTTGCACATCAAACTGTGGGCAAAGCCAAATGAAATGTTCTATATCCCCAATGTCGCCACAGAAGGCACAGAACGGGGAAGCGTATCTCCCAGGCTTGAATGACCAGGCCGGGTTGTATGCGGAGCCGGTTCTTATGCGGTACAACAGCGTCGCTTCTTCGCGAGAAAGTCCATGAATTACACATGCTTGGTGTGGAAACTTGTAGATCGCCTTGAAATGATTGCGTATCACTTCTTTGTTGTTCTGGTAAGTCTTGGGAGTTCTTACTTTTGGAAACGAAGTATGTGCTTCGCATGCAAGGGCATCAGCCTTTTCATTGCCCTCAATGCCAACGTGGGATGGGATCCACTGCAACTTTATATTAAAACTCTTGCCATTTAGGTGTTTGATTAGTGCCAGAGATTGCCTGGTGAACTTTTTTTAGGTAGGCCACGATGCAGTCTTTGTAGCGCCGATTTGGAGTCTGTCAGCACTACAACATCTTGTGCAGACAAGGATCGCAAATTTCGCAAAGCCGCCGTGATTGCAGCGCTTTCTATCGTTGTAGACGAAACCACGCGATCCAGGCGGCCCGACCATGACATGACACGCCAAGGCAAGGTATGCAGAAAGCCGCTGCACAGCTATCCGTTTGTGTGCACACTGATGCGTCGGTGTACACTTGTAGGCGGCTGCGGTACATGGTGCTTAATTGGTCCAGCGCAAGAAATTTTGCTTCCGCGGCTGGAATGGTGTGCTTCGCTGGTAGATTGTGTACGCTGAAGTTACACGCAACATTCACAAAAGACCATGGTGGGTTCATAGGGCGCCGTTTAGGCAATTTCAAGCCTAAATATTGAAATGTGTTTAGTGCCGCGTTGAAATGTGAGCCAGTTCTTGCTCTTAGCCGCCGGAGAAGCGCCGTGCCTGCGAAGGACTCGCCCAGTCTTGACAGCTGCGTCAATAAGGCCTGAGACGCCAAAAGGCGGAGCGGAAGAGACTCGGCTTCATTGGTGACCTTCATGTTTGAAGCCGCCTGAGGGACTCCCATCGCCAAGCGAAGACCCTTTCTGTGCACTGCCTCTAGGCGTTCGAACTGGCTTGGTGATGGTGATATCAGGGGCAGCTGATAAAGAATGCGGCTTGTTGTAAGCGCATCATTCACTTTAAGAATGGACATAGGATTGTTGCCCCAATGAACCCCTGCCATGCGACGAAGAGCGTTGATCCTTTGCACTGATGCAGTGACTATACCATCAACCGCACGTCACCATAATAGCTTGTTGTCAATGGTAATGCCCGGGAAACGGACACTTGTTGCACAACGAATTGAGTGGCCTCGAATATTCAGCGACAGACGTGTTGATTTCCGTCGCGTTCCCGGGAAGAGCATGATGACCGATTTTTCCGCTGATAAAAATAGGCGAAGTATCAACGAGTGACACTCAAAGATTGAAATAGCGCTTTGTGCTATCCGGGCAAAACGTTTGTGCTGGTACCCTGAGATCCAAATGCAGATGTCATCGGCGTAGATGGATATTTTAACTGCTTTCAGAGCTAAGTACAGAGTGTCGGGAAGGCTGGTCATGGCAGCGTTAAAAAGCAAGGGAGATAGAACACTTCCTTGTGGGACGCCGAGGGAAACGCGTCTCTCTTCGCTCGTTACATTTCCAAGCCTAACACGGACACAGCGGTCTCTGACAAATTCATGTACGAACCGAAGAGCATTTCCCGACACACCCATGGCTTGGAGCCCGTTCACGATGCTTGCCTGAAGCACACAATCATATGCCTTGGCAACGTCCATGAAGACGGCGAGTGTCGAGACTCCGCTGACGTGGTGGTGCTCGATGTGGCTTAATAGTTCCAAAACACTGTCCTGGGCACACAGTCGTGGGCGAAAACCGGTCATACACGATGGCCATCGTCTTCCTTGTTCAAGGTACCATGTTAATCTTGTACATATTAATCTTTCCATCAACTTGGATACGCATGATGGAAGAGATACCGGTCGATATGACGCGAGGCTCGTTCGGATCCTTTCCGGACTTTAGGACTGGCACCACCCATGCTGTCTTCCAAACAAAATGGATCTCTCCCGTGCTCCAGACATGAATAAATATGTCCAAAAGGGCCCTTTTTCGCTCATATGGTAGATTTGTCAGCATTTGATTGCTGATCAAATCGGGACCCACGGCACAGCGTTTTCTTAATTTGCTAAGTGCCATATTTAGCTCTCGAAAGGTGCAAGCAGTATCCATCGTGTGAAAAAACTGGGGTGACAGAGGAATCGCCGCTCCTGCTGACTTACCAGATGTGTACACGTCTGCGAAATCCTCTGCAAGGGTTTGCAATTCTATCCCTTGTTTCAAAGCGAGTGCTTCGAATGGCCTGTGTGTTCGGATCATCCCAGAAAGACTATTTATTACTGCCCTTATCTTTGTCAAGGGCGTAAACGTTGACAAACTCTCACAGAAAGCGGCCCATTGATTTCGTCGTAATTTTTTTTGTATGGCGATGAATCGCAGCGTTTATCCTGTTATATTCGGTTTTCGCAGACGGATTTACTTTTGTTCTCATTATTTTCCGCTGCGCCCGTCTACGAGCTGCGCAGAGGTTCTTAAATTTCAAGTCAGGTTGCTGCTCGCTTGCTTTGCAACATATCTGCGAACAGCTCACCAGTGGATTTGTCCAACGCTTCTCTGCAGGTGTCCCAGCGTGTTACATTGCAGAATTGTCGACCAGCAGTTCCAAATCCCAGGATATTGGTGAAGATGGGGAAATGGTCGCTGCCCATCCTGTCTGGAGCCGTGGTCGATGACACCAGAAGGTCCGTGGAGTGAAGTACAAGGTCTATTGCACTCCATGAATCTGGTGGCCTGAAAAATGTAGGTTTGCCATCGTTTGCCACACATAAGTCGGCAGCATCCGCAGCTGCTAGAAGTTCCTTGCCTCGAAAATCTACCCTCTTATCTCTCCAGAGTGGATGGTGCGCGTTAAAATCACCACAGATTATTCGAGGAGCGGGACATCGAGTGCAAGGGTCTTTTAGGAAAGTCTCCATGGAGACCTTTTTTCGTGGGCTTATGTACACCGATACCACACTCAGTTTTCGGTTTCCCAGGCACACTTGCACAGCAGTGACTTCCAGTGAGTTGGAATGGAGGTCTTGCACTGGTAAGGCGACGTGAGGTATTTCCCGCCTTGTGTATATCATCGCGCTTCCATTTGCAAACGACGTTATGCTCGGGTTGCCGTGTCGGGTGTACCCTGGGAGCGTCCTTGCATTCGGTGTACCGGCTTCAGAGAAGGCTAGACGCGGTATTGGAATGTCGCGCAGGAAAAGGTTGAGCTCGCACAGACGTTTTAGAAGACCGGCGCAGTTCCATTGCATTATTAAGGGCACTTTTGAAGGACAAAATAGACCAGGTGGGTGAGACATTGCCATTATTCTACTGTGTGTTTGTGGAAGCAGAGCAAAGTAACACTGACTCTAGAGCCAGGACTGCTTCCAACATATCCTTCATTGACCTCGCAGGCATCTTAGCGACGTGTGAACGTAGTGCGGTGAACAGAGCACGAATAACGTGCTCGAGGTTTTCTTGCTGTTTGCTTCCAGATGGTACTTGAGGTGGGCTCAGTGCATCAGCGTAGGTGCGCTTGGTGGACTCTTTCGTGATACATTTCTCACCAGCGTTGAGTACTTGCGTTGACTCAGTAGCAGCTCTTGTCGGATTTAGGCGCGGAAAAATTCCTGCGTACTCGTTTTCCAAACCACCATGTTGTGGCGCGCCGGACGTCTTCTTTAAGAGCGATGGTTCGTTCACAGTCTTCGGGCCGAGGACAAACGTCTTATTTCTTCGCTGCGCAGCTGTTCGTGCCGGACATCGGCCGTAGCTAGCTGGGTGGTCGCCGCCACAGTTTGCACACACAAGTTTTTCTTTACTTCTACACGTCTTAGAGTCATGAGGCCCCCCACAGCACTTACACCTTTGTTCTCCACGACAGTGCTTAGCAACATGTCCAAAACGCTGGCATTTAAAACAGCGTGGCGGCGTGTCCACGTAGTCTACCACCTCGTGTCTGGTGAAGCCAAGGTTGATCTTCTCTGGACGTTCCGAATTGGGAGCGAATGTGAGAACCACAGAGTCAGTGCGCCTTGATTCCCACTCGGAGGATGAGGTTTGGACCCGTCGTACGATTCTTCTTGCGTGGTATACTTCCTTATGTCTCAGGTAGGTCAACAGCTCTTCGTCCGAGTACCATCTTGGGACCCCTTTTATAATGCATGTACTTTTCATGTAGCTGTGTGGTACACGGCCAGATATGGCAAGGCCGCAGATAGTGTTGGTCTCTAGAAGCATATTAGCTTTGTGTTCAGTCTCTATATCCAAGAGAAGGACTGCCTGTGCTGTGAAACGGCTCTTTACTGGGGCTCCACCGAGAATCGTTTCAATTTCCGAGTATAGGTCAATAGAATTCACTTGCCTCAAGTTAGCTCCTTCGGATGTTGGAGCAATTAACACAGGAATGCCCACCGTCTTGTCCTTGCGATGTCGCACAAGGCGGAAACCACCCTCGTCCATGTCTAGATCTGTGAGGTTCGCCCCGTTGTGGTCCCCGACGACAGTTGATTCGTCCTCTGATTCAACGCTGTGTTGTCGCTTGCAGTCAGGTATGCTTGCGCAAACCAGCTGGTGCTTCTGACCTGGTGTCACACCTTGGGAGGTCATGGCGGCGCTCTCCCTGATGCTTGTATCGTTTCTTCTAGCACCTTTCGACGTGGCGGGCTGCGCAGTACCCGTCGGTCGCCGATACGGCAGGTACCTTTTCGAGTCGTCCGACGTTTTGAGCAGTGCTGAGCCGTAATATAAACAAAATAAACGATAAATGCAGGCAGAGCTACTTGTCTTGTCTTGTCTTGTCTCCCAGGAGATTTTGGCTCATACCCACATGGGGGATTGGCCACACTGTACCTCTAAATAGATAATTTTTTATAACGCTTGCTAAAAATAAAGAGAAATTAGATAGAAACAATAATAATGTTCCTTTGAAAAAACGTGAAAAAATTGCAGATGAATACGATAAACCAGAATATATAAAACAAATTAACAAGAATTAGGAAGGGGAAGAAAGAATTGGATATATCTGGCAGTACCACTAGCAGCGTATCCTTCCGGTTGCCTGAATGAATTTATGTAGCGCTGACAGAATAGCACTGTGGCCCACACCCAACTGACTGGCTCCAAACGATAATAGGGCGGATGTATTGACTGGCAATCCGAGCATACCAATCGGTCTTTCAAGAATTATTCGGCGCAGTGAGGCGAAGCGGCGGCATGTGAGAAGAAAGTGATCTATTGTTTCCGGTTCATTGCAAACTACACATAGGTTAGTTAATGGAAATCCTGATTTGTCGAGATAAAAATTTAACAGAGGAACTCTACAGCGAAAGCTTGTGAGGGTCACCTCACATTGACGGGAAAGGCATTTTGCGGTGTTCCATGTGAATTGCAAGTGCCGAAATTCTTCAGATTGTAGAAGCGACGTTTCGTTCATTTTTAAGATTAACAGGCGTTTGAATCGTTCGGCAGTAATAAAAGGAAACTGTGGAGCTACTAGCACCACCAGGAAATTTAAAGATGCCGAAGCGAGCGAATCAGCAATTTCATTTAGTTCAATTCCAGCATGCCCGGGGACCCAAATAAACCGAACTTCTGATAGGCTATGCGGTACGAGAGACCAAAATATCCTGAGAAGAGGAGACTTCTTTGCGGACGTTAAATGTGTACACACAGCCCCGCCGCGGTGGTCTAGTGGCTAAGGTACTCGGCTGCTGACCCGCAGGTCGCGGGTTCAAATCCCGGCTGCGGCGGCTGCATTTCCGATGGAGGCGGAAATGTCGAGGCCCGTGTGCTCAGATTTGGGTGCACGTTAAAGAACCCCAGGTGGTCAAAATTTCCGGAGCCCTCCACTACGGCGTCTCTCATAATCATATGGTGGTTTTGGGACGTTAAACCCCACAAATCAATCGATGTGTACACACAGACAAAGCATCCGAAATAATAATAGCTTTTGATTGCTGATAATTTAGTTTTCGAAGAGCCAATGTAATAGCCCTGTAATGGAATGTAATAACAGAGCTACTTAGCCAAGCAGCAACAGCTTCGTCGTCTTCTTCCTTCCCACAAACTCTCAGCGTCGCACCAAGCCTGGTAGTTCAAGCAGTGGAAGTGATGTCACCACCTCCGGAACATCCAAAAAGCCCCGAGTGGATTCGCCAAACCGAGATCCATCACCTGATGCGGGTGAGAATTCAATGTTTTTTAATTTGTGCTGCCCACATCTATTCTTTCCCCTTCCTGTTGTCTGTACCACTGCAATGCTTGCTTCCCAGCCGTACAACAACAATGCATTTGTTGTCTCTGATGCGTGCAAACAGTTTAGTATTCCATATTTTACTGTCATTCACTGATGGAACCTCCATGTGCCAATTTGTGAGCTCTATGCTGTGGTGGCTATGCAATGTTATAGTAATTGCATCATGTGAGTTACGTTGCATACTGCGTGTACTATTTCTGTTATTATTGGTGTTGCTTACTGCGTTCGTTCTATCTGTGCACGTGAGTGAATCTCAGTGCCAGTTCTTCGAGTATCATCACGTTGATTTCATCCACTGCCGCTTGACACAGGAGAGGCCTTGCCGTCCTGTTATATTCAGTTTCAGTTTTTACTTTGTGTTCTTTCACCCCCAGGGGGCGCGTCTGTCCTTTATGTACATATTCAATGTGTTGCGTACAATAAACGTCTTTTTGTACGGTGGTGCTGCCGGTGCTTCTTACATCTTTCGCAAACACCACATTGGCGACGAGGGTGGGACAAACACATCAAGCTACCTTCAGCATCGAGTGTCGTCCGGGTCCGCCCCGCCATGAGTTTCTCCGGCCTTGCTCCGCCGCCGCCGTTCCTCCCGACGCCCGGCCGGCCGTCACTTCCATGGGAGGAGTGGGCGCAGATTTTAACAGTCTACCTTCTAGCGTCCGGAGCAGCTGAGTTCCCACCAGCGCGAAGCAATGCCATTATTCTGCATTGTTTGGGGGTGGAAGGGCAGCGTGTTTACCGGACTTTACCTGCAGGGTCAAATGCCGCAGCACCAGCAAGCGCCGCAGCACCGGAAGTACAAGAGAAGCCTCCCGCGGCCGCTACTGACGAGTACGAGGCTGCACTCATCGCCTTACGACAGCAGTTTTCCACGTCGTGTAACGTCGTCGTGGAGCGTCATCGTTTCCACCGCCGCTGCCAACACGCACGCGAGTCTGTTCATGACTTTGTTGCTGCTTTACGAGAGCTCGTTTCGCATTGTTCGTTCGCTTCACAAGATGATGCTCTGCGGGACTGATTTGTTGCCGGCGTTGTTTCCAACCGCGTACGTGAACGGTTGCTGCTCGAGGGTTCCTCCCTTTCGTTCGAGAGCGCAGTGCGGATCGCTCTTCAGTTTGAGCAAGCAGCTGAAGAGCTGAAGGAATTTTCTGCTTCGGTCAAGCCTGTTTCTGTACGGCGTCGTTCCCAGTATTGACATTCTTCGCGAAAACTAAATTTCCAGCCAAAAGCGCATTTTCAGCAAAACTCTCCCAGCGCTAGCGGTTCGCGTGCGCCGCTGGGGCCCGCCCCCCTCGGCGAGACAGAGATAGCCGGTTCGTTTCACCACACTGTTTCCGATGCGACTCGCAGAATCACTGCGCATCAGCATCACAGTGCCCTGCGCAGGGAAAGAAGTGTTTGTTTTGCGGTATCAAGGGACACTTTCAGAAAATGTGCAACCGCAAGCGTCAAATGCAAGATAGGATTCGTGAAGTTGGCATCGATGACGATGCTTTGTCAGGGGGAAGTTCTGAGAAAGTTTTGATTGTGCAGCATCCCGATCGCAGCGCAATTTACATACAAGTACGCGTAGCGGATATCAAGTTGTCATTCCTTGTTGACTCAGGGTCGTCTGTATCAGTTCTATCAGAGCAAGAATTTCACCAACACTTTCAAAGCGGTTTGCTCCTCCCAGCTCCGCATGTCACTTTGTTTGACTATTCGAAGCGCCCAATTTCCGTGCCAGGCTAATTCCAGGCAGACGTTCAGTTTAAAGGGCGCTCCGCACCTCTTCTTTTCTACATCGTTTGCCAAGAAACTTGTCTGATTGGCCTTGACGGCATTAAGGCCTTAAATCTTCGAATACAGGGCTCCACTCTTGAGTGCCTACACACGTCCGTTGCCCCGCCGCCGCGTGTTAATGACCCGACACTTTGTCACATTCCGATGCAGTCAATAGAGCAACCCAGGCAAGCAAACCTTCCGCCAGCCTTCGAACACGACTTCGGTTCACTTTTCAGTCCAGAGTCGGGTCTTGCTAAGCGGTTCATGCATCGTGTCAAGATTCGGCAAGGCGTGCAGCCGGTATCTTCGAAGCTGCGCTGTCTTCCATATTCACTTCGGGAACCAGTGTCAAAGGAACTTCACAGGTTGCTGCGCCTTGACATCATCGAACGCATCGATGCTTCTGAATGGGTTTCGTCCATTGTTGTCGTTGACAAGAAAGACGGCACCATCAGAATTTGTGTTGACCTCCGGGAGCCTAACAAGGCTATTGTACCAGACAGCTTCCCGTTGCCTCATACAGAGAAACTCCTTCATGCCTTGGTAGGCGCGACACACTTCTGAAAACTTGACCTGGCTTCTGCCTACCATCAGGTTCTTTTGCACCCTGACAGCAGGGACCTGACAGCCTTCATCACGCATGAAGGACTCTTTCGGTTCAAGAGAGTTTGCTTTGGGTTAGCTCCTGCCCCAGCGGCATTTCAAAAGATGATGGCCACAATTCTGGATGGCTGCCCTGGTGTGCTGTTCTACATTGATGACGTGATAGTCTTTGGAAAAAGTGCAGAAGAACATCTTTTGCCCCTAACAAAGGTCTTGCAGAAAGTCAAGTACGCAGGCCTGAAATTGAACGACGAATGCCTCTTCAACGTTCCAGAACTTTCTTTCCTAGGGCATAAGGTCTCTGCACAAGTTATCTCGTCGCTTCCAGAGAAAGTAGACACGGTAGTTAACACTCCAGTGCCAACAGATGTTGCTACCCTCGGTTCATTCCTGGGTCTTGTAGAATACTATTCCAAGTTTGTTCCCCGCTTGGCCCAGGTGGTCGAGCCTATGCGCGTTCTGCTTCGCAAGAATGAGCCATTCATCTGGTCAGCCGAAGCAGACAGCAGTTTACGGAGGGTTAAGGAAACGCTTTCTTCGAGTACAGTTCTCCACATGTTCGATCCATCACTTCCAGTCATCGTGTCGACCGACGCTTCTGACTGTGGGCTAAGAGCCGTTATGCAGCAGCAAAATGGCCATGAGCTCCGCAAAATGGCTTTCGCGTCTCGTACCTTGTCACCAGCGGAAAGAAAGTACTCGGTCGGCAAACGCGAAGCGTTGGCATGCATTTGGGCGTGCGAACGATGGCACACTAATCTTTGGGGTCGCCATTTCAAGATTCGAACGGACCATCAGGCGTTGGTATCGTTGCTGTCTTCGCAAGGACGTGGAAGAAGGCCACTTCGAATTGCACGCTGGAATGCGCGACTCCTATGCTACAATTTCACTGTCGAGTACCGCAAGGGGTCCACCAACACGGTGGCAGATGCTCTTTCTCGGCGGCCAGCTCCTGCCGCGCAGGCACAGCTGGCCAAGGATGAAGAAATTGTGTCGATGGTTGAATCGGCTTGCGTGACGAAGGAAGAATTTAAGCAAGCCATCCTCGACGGTGGTTGTCTGCTAACGGTCAAGTCGTTCGTGCTCGGTTCTTGGCCACCGCAAAAGTCCATACCAGAGGAGGCAAAACCTTTCTACTCTGTGCGCGAAGAACTTTCTGTTGTTGATGACCTTCTACTGCGCGCAGAACGCCTCGTTGTTCCGTCCTCACTGACGGCTCAGCTCATCGCCGTTGCCCACGAGGCACATCCGGGCATCACGCGCACAAAGGCGCGACTTCGTGAGCTATTCTGGTGGCCACGGATAGACAAGCAAGCTGAATCTGCCGTTAAAAACTGTCACATCTGCCTGGAGGCAGATAAGTCTGCCAAAACATCGCCAGCGCCATTGCAGCCCTTGACTGGCCTGAAAGGCCATGGCAGAAACTTGGCCTAGACATTGTTGGCCCATTGGAACATGCACCTCACAATAGCCAATTTGTTATAACACTGGTCGATTACCATTCAAAATGGCCAGAGATATATTTCTGCAGCGAAGTGGCCACAAGCACCGTGAAAGACTTTTTAACCAGTGTTTTTGCCCGTGAAAGATACCCGAAAGAGATTGTTTGCGACAATGGGCCGCAGTTCGCTTCACGTAAATTTGTAACCTTTCTTCAAAACCGAGCCATCAAGCTGTCTCATTCGTCTGTATATTACCCCCAGGCGAATGGGCGAGTCGAGAGGTTCAACCGAACTCTGAAGAACTTCATCCAGGTTTCACTACTCGAAAGGAGACCTATCCGACAAGGAGTTATGGACTACCTCTCTATTTACCGCTGTACTCCACAGGTTACCACTGGAGTTGCTCAAGCAGTTCTGCTGCATGGGCGAATGCCCCGAACCAGATTTGTGGGGTTTTCGGCACCAGCGTTTGCAAAAGACCCCGCAAAGGAACTGGCGCGACTGCGCCTAAGGGTCGGCTTCAACAGCAAAGCAGTAAGGAGTACACGGACCGCAGGAGAGCCGCTAAGCAGCCAAAGATTGTGGGTGATTTCGTTCGTATCAAGAAGCCGTCCGTTCGCTTCAAGGGGGATCGCGCCTTTTCCTCGCCAACTGAGGTGTTGGGGAGGAGGGGACCTGCCTCTTTCCGACTTGCAGACGGCCGCACATAGAACGCCTTCAAGCTTTCCCGGGTTCCTGAGAGGGGCACGAGTTCACCATACCAACGTTCGGAGCTACCTGCGCCACAGCTTCCGGTTCAAGTGCCGAAGCCTGCCCTGTCGCCGCCGCCTTCTCCCGGGTCGCAGCCGCCGCCTCCTGGCGTACTGCAGTCTGCCGTACCGCAGTCGCCTGCTCCGAAGCCTGCCACGCTGCAGCCGCCTTCTCCTGGGCCGCAATCGCGGTCTCCTGGCGTACTACAGAGCTCTACAAGCTCATTACCATCTCCGGCCGTGCAGCATCCCCATCGGCCGTCCCGAGAGCGCCGGCCACCGGTCTGGCTCAAGGACTATCAGACCCACTAGTTGCCTGTGTGTATAGCACAGTGTGTATGTAGTGTAAATATGTATGCGCATACAGCGTGTAAAATGTACAGTGCATACATAGGGGTTTCTTACTAACACTTACTAACAACTTATCACTACATATAAAGGAGGGAGTATGTTATATTCAGTTTTGGTTTTTACTTTGTGTTCTTTCACCCCCAGGGCGCGCGTCTGTCCTTTATGTATATATTCGATGTGTTGCTTACAATAAACGTCTTTTTGTACGGTGGTGCTGCCGGTGCTTCTTACGTCTTTCGCAAACACCACACATCCCCTTACGCATCGCTGTTAAAAAAAGCGAAAAACTATTGTTTCGTTTCCACATAAATTCAATTTAAACGAATAGGCTCTCTTTTATGACTTTCAATGTTCGTCGTTACAAAGACCTTGTAAAACAACAGGCGATAATGAACCTTGTGCGCTCGTTCGGGGTCGACGTGCTTTTTCTGCAAGCGACCAACTTTCGAACGCGGCACGAAATCATGACCTTCCGTACTAGATTTTCGGTTGACGCCTTCTTCTCCTTAACGCAGACGCAGTCGCGTGGCACCGGTGTCGTGTTTCTCAATCCGAGGTTTAGGCGGTATGCGCATTGCCTCTTCGATGCAGAAGGCCGTGTTATTGCGGTGGACATGTGGAAAAACGACCAGAAAATACGATTCACCAACTTTTACGCGCCCGTGGATAAGTCTCTTGCCAATGACTTCTTCAGATGTACCAGGTCATTCCTGCTAAATTGAGCACCGTGCGTGCTGTAAAGTGGTTTCAACTGTGTTTTTGATTCAATTCGAGATGTCCGAGGTCCTAGTCAAGGACAAAGCACATACCATTCGAAAGAGTTGCAGAAAATATGTAGAGAGTTGAAGCTGGTCGGTGCATGGACAACGCTTCACGGGAACACCTTTGGAGCCACGCGCGTTCAGAGTACGTCTCAGAGCAGGATTGACAGAGTCTATATCCCTAACGAGCTCATTGCAAGTTTAGAGACATGCGATGGGATTTCTTTGGCGCCTGGGCAACGCAAGCTCAGCGACCACATGCCAGTTCTGTTCACCTTGAAGGCCCAGCTGGGAAGGCATTGATCCAAGTTGTGGCGAATGGATTCATCAATTTTAAATGATGAAGTTTCGGTATCTGAAATTCGCTTGAATTTCTATGCCTCTTATGAAGACACGCCGCAAATACGCCGACAGCATGGGATCTCTTGAAGGCCAGATGACGTGTAATTGCGCAGGAGGCCGGGAAAATGCGCCATACATGTCTAACATCACAAATGAATGAAACATTGAGGCGTATTCAAATCATTGAGTGCGCAGGTAATCTGACCGGCGAAATTGAAGAGTACATTGGGGCCAAAAAGGCTTAATACGACCTCTTGGCGAGGGCAAGGTCCGGGGCTTTCAAACGCGCAAAGGAACTGCACCTGCCTACGGATGAACTAGGTAACTTGGCATACGCACAGCGAGTAGGGGTAAGGAAACACGAGGCCAGTATTATTGGTGCAGCACGGACAGAGTGTGGGAGCATCGTCACAGATATCAAATCAATCGAGGAGGTCTTTAGAGCCCATTTTAAAAGCCTCTGCAGATCATTGCTCCAAAGACAGCAACCAGCATCAAAGAATCGCAGACTTTTGCGAAGGCTTGCCCAGGCTGTGTCCTGAGGCGTACGATATGCTCTGTGCTGAGGCGACGAAAGATGAAGTTTGGCAAGCATTGAGGAAAATGAACACTGCCACGGCTCCAGGTCGAGACAGAATACTGACGGGGTTTTATATAATTTTCTTCGACGTCCTAGGCAACGCACTTACTGACATGGTTAACGGGTTCATTGTTGATGGGCAAAAGCCGAGGTTTTTCAGTGAGAGCCATGTAGTCTTGCTGCCAAAGGAGGGCACGGATTCTGACAATCCACGGTCATGTAGGCCGATTACCCTCCTTAACACTGACAACAAACTTGTAGCTACGATCCTTGGCTTGAGGCTAAAATCTTTTCTTCCCGATATAGGGTCACCCACGCAAACGTGTGCAGTGCCGCGTAAGTCAATTTTTCAGAAACCCTGAAAAAAGATTTGTTCTACTATGCCAACGCCAAAACCATTACCGGTGCTTTCGTGTCATTGGATCAAGCTAAGGCCTTTGACACGGTCAAACATGACTACCTACACTGCGTACTTAGAATGTTTGGTTTGCCTGAGCAGTACGTTCGCTGCATAAAGCTTCTATACAATAACATGACGAGCCGACTTCTCATCAATGGCGTGGAGACAGCAAGCTTTCCAGTAACAAGAGGTGTTCGCCAGGGATGCCCAATCGCACCGGTGCTCATTGTTCTTTCCATAGATCTTCTCCTTAGGAAAGTGGCAAAGTGCCCTAATATTCAGGGCTTTCCAATGACAGGTCTGGAGTCAATTAGCATCACCCCTTATGCGAATGACATCTTTGTGTTCGTGTGAAACCAAGCCAGTTACCGCGCTTTCTTGGAGCTGTTTGAAGAGTGCGCCAGTTTATCGGGTGCTTTTCTGAATGCGGAGAAAAGCAAAGCCCTTCGTTTCGGTATCTTCCACAGCTCTTTGCCGGGTGGTGTTCAATACGTGGATGCCATAAAAGTCCTCGGGTTATACTTTCAAGACGGGGAGGTGGCCAAAAGAAATTGGGAGGACGCCGTACATCGAGCCACGCAAGTCTGCGCGTATGCCACTGACTTCAATTTGTCACTTGACGCCAAAGTGACGGTGATGAAAATCAAAGCATACGCATATGCTTTTTGTATCGGGCACATTGCACTCATATCCAAACTTTTTGCGAGCCGCCTTGCGTCATTGGTTGGAGCCTTCCTAGGGGACGGGAAGGCACCAAAAGTTCCTGAAGCTCCCAAAAAGTTGTGGAGGACTCAGTCTGCCAGATGTTGCGACATTCACAAAGGCACTTGCAGCTAAAATACTTCACAAATTGTTTCAAGACAATCACTATCCTGGCCATAGCTTATTGCTATATTGAACCAGAACTCTTGGAGCCACATTCATGTCGGAAAGGTACCGGGGACCTCAAGCAGAACACCCATATGCCTTTTATAAGGCAACAGAGGGTCTCACGCGTTCGGTTGACGGTGACGCCACCGAAGAATACTTTGCAAAGCTCGCACCCGCACGCATTAGCAAAATGTTAATCAGTCGCTCGATCACTGACGAGGAAAGGCCCAGCAAGTGGAAGAAATGGCAGAACAACCACGTACCAGAAATAGAGAATTTGATTGGCTGCGGCGATGGGATGCGTTGCCCACTCGTCAGAGAATGTCAAAGTGGGGCGTCGTTCCCAATGAACACTGCCCCAACGGCGGTAAAAGAGGAACGATCCGCCACACGATGTTTGAATGCGTAGCGGCCAAAAGCGTGTGGCACGTCATGCGTCGTCAATTCGGAGTGTTAATTCCTTCGAGCCAACAGTGCAGAAGAGGCTTATTCGAACAAATCGTACAGAAGTCACATTGTTCGTCTTGTGGCGTCGCCGCTGTATGGCC
The DNA here is from genome assembly GCA_013436015.1 of Rhipicephalus annulatus. Lineage (NCBI taxonomy): Eukaryota > Metazoa > Arthropoda > Arachnida > Ixodida > Ixodidae > Rhipicephalus > Rhipicephalus annulatus. Next base: position 766,990 of record WOVY01009663.1, read on the forward strand.
GAAGCACGGCGACGACCCCAAAGAGCTGCACACCCAGCGTTACAGAAGATTAGAATGATCATGGTTCGGTACCTTACCGAACAAATTGAAGCTCAGGATGAAGAAGCATTTATCAGAAGGTGGTATACACGTTTTTTTTGGAGTTCGGAACGGGAATATTGAACTTCCTTTACTGCCATTTTAACTAGGGGAAAATTTTGCTTCTCGTCGCACGTAATATGTGAATCTGTTCCAATTTACAGTTTTTCTGCTTTCTGTTCTCTGTTTTTTTATTGATTGATTCGTGATGTGTGAGAATATCGGAAATGCTGTGTGTTACATCCTGTCTATGTTCTCTTGTTTGTACACGCCACTGAAGTGATTTCGTTACACCAGACAGTTTTAGTTACCTGAAATGTTGTTACCAGTTTGCAATAAACTTTCCTGCTCCTCTCCTAGAATTATCAGCGGCTGAGCTCGGCCTTGTCTGAATTTGCATAGCTTCATCTACAGATGAATGAATGAATCGCGGACGGATGTGTGAACCACCGACAGATGAACAGACGGACGGGTGGACGAACCACGGATGAATCAACCAAAGACGGATTGATGGGGGGATGGACGGACGGATGAACAGACTGTCTAGTGAGTTAACGATCACACGCGAGTCAAGCGCCAGCCCAGCAGTGACACGTCCCTCCAGGAGCTTCCAGGCCTTCTCCGGTGCACAGGCTGTGCACCGTGGGACGTCACTGCTTCTCGCGCTTATGCAGAACTGTTCACCGTGAGGCACTCGAACAGCTCATCCTAGGCCAGTGTAGCTTATACAGCCGTGATGTTATTTGGAACGAATAACATTAGGTGTTGATGTCATTTTGTTGCTGCTACACGGGCCCAGGAAATGACATTCACACCTAATGATATTCGCTCATTGAATACGTGTTCACCGAACTCATGGAAGCATGGCATGTGCAATCTCGTCAAGAGGTGCTAGACAGAAGATTACAAATTGTATATCATGAAACAAGTGTAAACGCTGTTTAGATGCTTATTAAATGTTGTTGTTAACTTTTCGGTAAGTTTGTAACCTACAACGCGAAAGTGGAAGCAATTTGTGCAGCTATATTCCCTTTCTCAGACTCTGACTTGACGCTAGTGCCCGCTGTTTACAAACACTCATTATTGTCTTGATAAAGCAGCTTCACGGTAGCACTCGCTAGTAGCCGAATATACGCACGCACGTGTTGGGCACCTATCTGCGTGTTATGAATGCGCACAACGCAAACAATAATTAAAAAAATTAGACTGAATAGACAACAAGACCCGGGCCCTTTTAATAGTCTGGGAAGACATTCTTGCCACCTTATGGCAGGCCAAGAGCAATATGAAAGCGTACCTTGCGATGCAAGAGTGTCTTCGGGAGTGAGGCATCAAAGAGCGTGTCAAATAAATCAAGTCCACGAAAGTCACAGCTTGAAAGCAAAGGTGAAGCAATGAATGAGATAGCAACACATTGGAAGGTCACGCGGAGAATGGCAATAAGATCAAAACGTGCCCCGAGTTTCTAACGCACAAATGACGCACAATGCGTACTCACAGGTGCAGGTTAATGCGAATAAGCGTCTCAGTTGTTACTTCACTGTGTCTGAAAAGCGCGCCCTTTTCGCAAGTGGAGGCTGTGCAATGATTGCAGTTACCTTTGTGCGCCCGGTAACTACCACAGAATCGTTCCAGTGCAAGTCCAACGCCAGCCAAGACGTATGATCCTCTTCACCGGAAAATAAGGGCGCGCGAGAGATCGTCCACTCCCCTCCTCTCCGCGGGCTAAAGTACGCGTAAGAGATGAGAGCCGCCACGCGCTCCTTGCGCTATGTTGCGAATAATGCTAAAAACATGTTAGTCCCCCTTCCCCGAGATGCCCGCCAAATGCGGTAAGTGGTAGATATAAATAGCTTGCCGTTTGAACGTCACGGAAAAGGCGTCATGGATAAAGGGTCAACAATGAGAACTGTCGCTCTGAAGCTTAAAAGTGGCATCACCATCAAAGATCATTCCCATCACTTGCGAGTTGCTGGTGAACAAGTCCTCGTGGTCATCCCGGGTAGAGCTACACTGTGCCTGCGATGTAGAAATACTGGCCATATTCACCGAGATTGTCGCGCACCGCGGTGCGGACTGTGCTGACGCAGTCAAGAGGACGCGGTCTGCGCTCGAACGTACGCCCTGCAGTGTTAGGGCACCTGCCGGGATAACGGCGAATGAAGACACTGTGGAGCTCATGATGGACGCGGCCGATGCCGAGGAGATCACTGGCAGCACGCCGAGGCCTGTAAGCACGGAAGACACGGAGGGACGCGCGGCTAGCGCCTCCCCTACTTCCGTAGCAGGAAAAGAGCGTATGGTAATGAACATTGCGGAAACCTCGGCGCTAGTGACAGCGACGCCGACATGAGAAGCAAGTAAAGTAACGGAGGACATGACCGGAGAGAATTTGCAAGTGGATGAAGTGGTTATGGAAGCTTTCAGCTGCACAACAGGCAAATGGGCGCGGCAGGACGTGGGAGAGAACAGCGTTGCAGGAGACGCTGGCGTTGTAGAGCCACCATTTAAAACATTGCCACCGTGTCGGCCGGCGTTGCGCCCGCGGCCTACTATCGCGCCGGACAGGCGTCCGGCGGCGTCGTCGCCTTCGTAGCATCAAGGACGCGTCTACAGATGGGGAACGAGGCGTGCGGCTGGCAGGCTCAGCTGCACTTTGTGGTGGAGGTTAGCATCATGCTCCCATTCTCAGTCGACCGCATACTATGGCTACGGAAAGCTTTTAGGGGCGAAGCTCCTTAAAGCGGCACCCGTTCGTCGCTCGTAGTCGTAGTCGTAGTGTGTAACAAGTGTTACATTTGGACCTGCAAGGTGGTGCTGGTGGGAGATTCCTCCTGTACTTTGCTGAACAATAAAAACTTCGCAAAGCACACTAGTATGAACTAAAATGAACTGGTATATACCATGAACTCGAGGTGGTTAGAGGTGGGAAGTAGATACGAAGCGCAAGCCGTAAGAAAGTAAAAGCCGAATTCTCGTGTCTCTCATTTACCATTAGCAGCCATTGGCATTTACATTGAGCACTACCTGACAGGAAAAGGCTCCTACGTTATACTCGCTGGGTGTAACCTCCTTGTTTTTAGAAAGGTTTTGCGAGCGTTGGGCCGCAGTGCCATGAATACAGTGAAATAGTATATACCATGAACTCGAAATGGTTAAAGGTGGGAAGTAGACCCACAGCGCAAGCCGTAAGAAAGTTCCTCTCGTTCAGTCCTTGGAATGTCCGCTGGATGGCGGTGCTTCTGTATGGGGAATATATGATGAAAATATGCAAGATGGTGGTACTTGGAGTGTTGAATAGATGGACGAACGGACACACAGGCAGATGCATGGATGGATGCTTGAACGGACGCAAGGGCGTATGCATGGACGAATGCAGGGACGGACGCAAGAACAGACGCACGCACGGACGGGCGGATGGACGCATGGAAGGTCACACAGACGCACGCATGGACGGATGGAAGCAAGAAAGAATAGACGGACGGATGCTTCGCCCCACTCTTCATTATTCACCCCTTGAATATGCTGCCATTTTTTTACGTTTTGCTTCATTTAACATGCGGGGTCTCACTAGCAGAAAAAAAAACAGAATCAACTATATTGACTAGTTGTAGAGCGAGATCTCGATGTTATAGCTGTACAGGAAACCAAAGTTGAAGGTGAAAAAGTGACTGGGAGCATGGTGCGGCCTTTTAGTTCACGGTTTAGTGTTTATATAAGACATGCCATTGGTTCCTCAGCCAGTTGTGTTTTCTTTGTCTACCAGATACAGGGGCTGGTCGTTGAATCTGTTACATCTTGTTTATCGAAGAGGTTAGCAGTATGTAGTTTCAGGCACCTTTCTTTTAAATGGCACGTAATTACTGTGCATGCACCTAATATGCAATCCCTAGATGGATATTGCGATACCGTGGGCAGATTACAATTATGGGAGACTTTAACTGTGTGCTTTCTGCACATGACAAGACCAGCGGTGCACCGTATACGGATCTCAGTACGGCAGTTTTTAGCAATATTAGAGACCGATATAGCCTTGAGAATGTGGCAGAATGTCTGGATACAGGGCAAAGCATTCATTTTACGCACTTTCGAAATTCCACTCACGCTCGTCGGGACAGAGCTTATGTAACGGCGAGCATAATAACAATGTGTTACAAATACGTAGTCTAACCAGTCTTTTCTACGAATCGCTGCCTAATCAGCTTTCATATCTACTTTCGCGGCGCTCGACAGTGTAAGTTTTCCTGGGACCTTTGGAAGCTGACTGGAATCGCAGCTACTGGAGGACATTTTTAAAGAGTGGGTGCTAGAACATGTCAGCAAAATTAACAAAAGCAGCGAAATAACGATCAGTGCTCAGTGGGAACATATTAAAAGTGATATTAAGTTGATGGCAATGGAAAGAGCCTGTACAATTAAACGAGAGAAGCGAAAGGAGCAAGAATTGCTAAAACATAATTTAACTGCATTGCTTATCGGAGAAGCAAAATAACCAGGAACATCCACAAAAAATATTCGCAAGCCTAGGCTAGGCATAAGCTGAAGTTTTTCACATTGAGCGTTATAAGGGGGCTGTAATTCGAGCTTGTGCTGAAAAGGTGTTGGTTGGTGAAGCACCAACAAAACGGCCTCTGGGTGAAGAGAAGAGATATGCCCGCGAAAATACCTTAGCGGGAAATGGTGTCGTTCACATAGATAACAAGGAAATAGCAAGCGTTTTTTCTAAGAACTATCGAGATCTGTTTAGCGGTTTGAGGTTGACATAGGAATGTAAGAAGAAATTCGTGCCATTGATGTCGAAAGCGCCCGAAAGTCTTGTTGTAGGGTTGAAACTGCCTATTTCTAATTTGAAAGTTGAAAAAGCTATTGAACGGCTAAGCACAGGAAAGTCACCTGGACCTGATGAAATGAGCGCAGCCTTTTACAAAACGTTCAAGTCCAAACTTTCCCCAATTTTGACTAGTCTTTTCAATGAAGCTTACAAGTATAAGATGTTGCCTCCCAGCTTTCCGAAGGCGCACGCTATTCTAATCCCCAAAACATGGGATAAAGTTAAACTCCGCCTAATAAAATCGTATCGCCCCATTAGCTTAACAAACGTAGATTACAAGATCATCACGAAAATATTAGCTAACCGATTACAGGGTGTAATAAAGAAAATAGTAGGTACACACCAGACGTGTGGAATCAAAGGACGCACAATTTTGACCAATATACATACGGCCAGAGCAGTTTCGGAGTGCTGCGATGCGGCTGAGACATGTAGCAATGCTTCAGTTGGATTTAGAGAAAGCTTTTGATCCTGTGTCACATGATGTTCTGTTGAGTGTCTTAGATTTTGTAAACGTGGGCGGTATTATCAAAGAGGGAGTGGCTATGACGTATAAGTGCTGTACAACGCAACTAATTGTTAATAAGTTGGTGAGGCCGCGCATTAACTAACTTGCAACGCTCTGTGCATCAGGGCTGCTCTCTTTCACCATTGATGTTCGGTTTGTTTTCAGAGCGTTTCTGTCGGAGTGTGTTGAACAGCAATGCCATCCGTGGGTTCAAAATGCATGAAAATGAAGGGCGATTACTTGCATATGCTGATGACGTGGCAGTTTTCTGTTCAGATTGCGACAGTGTTAGCGAAGTAGTCCATATTGCGAAACAGTTTTGCGCGGCCACTGGGAGTTCGGTAAACTGGGTAAAGTGCTTGGGATAGTGGCATGGGGATTGGCCTTCCACTTCAGACGTTTTTGCCAACATGCCATGGGTGAATCAGCCTGAAAAATATTTGAGTGTACCACTAGAATATAATCGTGACAGTGAGCCATACTGGCGGCGGCAACAGACTGAAATGCGTGAAAAATTGGATAATGGTAAAGGATGGTAGGTTTAAATTTCACACGGGCCACCATATTTATTCTTTTCTGTGTCTATAAACTTTGGTACATGTTACAGGTATTAGACTGCTCGCGTATAAACGTGCAGAAGCTGCACCATGTGTTTGCAGTATTTATATGGGGATAAGTGTGGGAACGGTCTAGTCGCACTAATCTTTTTCGTCGTGTTCGGTTCGTTGGTCTCAGTGAGTCACATTTCTTTTTAATACAGGTAGTTTATCGTTTTATATTTCTGTGAGTTTTATATTTCTGCGTTTTATATTACTGCGTGTAGTATTAAGTACTTTGTTCGGTGACTGACGTGGTCAAGAAGGTCTTCTTCGAGTAGTAGAAGCACGTCGTGCGTCGAGAGGGGCTCTCTGAACCCGAACATCGTATCTGGTAGGTGCTCCCTACCTTTTAGGTACAGGAACAAGCAGCCGTGTACCATATATTCAAACAGCTTTCCCACACACGAGGTAAAAGAAATTAGGCCCAAGTTCTCAATGCTGACAGGTTTATTAGGCTTGGAGGTCATCGTCATATCCGAGTGCTTCCGAACCGCAGGCAGCTCTCCTTTCTCCCAGCAAACATTCCAATATTAAAGAAGAGCCGTGGTGGCCTGGTGCGGTAAGTTGCACAGATGTTTGTGGTCTTCTCCGGGGCTGGTATTTGTTATCAATTTCGAAAAGCTGCGTAAAGTTCTGCCTGCGTGAAGAGCCAGTCGAGGTCAGAGTTGGGAGTTCTCACATGTTCTGTGGTGTTAAATGACGCGACAGCTGCCACGTCTCCGCAAAGTTTTTTCACTAATTCTTATGGTAGATGTTGTTTCAATCCGGCATAGTTGTGCATAAGCTTGCGAAGATGCTGCTTCTGTGTGGCTTTGGAAGGTTGCGTGCCCTTAAGAGAGCGTAGCAGGTGTCAGGTCTGCTTGGTGCTAAGCGCTTGTCGCAGAAGGCGGGCCAGTTCTGCCTGGTCAATTAGTTGGCATAACCTTGATTTTTCTTGGTGATGAGAGCCATCATGCATTTCTGTAGCTTCCTGGGAAGCTTTTTCCACTTCCATCCCTTCAGAAGTCCTCTCCTAGACTCCCAGAGGTGGAGAAGATGGGCGTAGATTGCGGGCGTATCGGTGTTGAGCTGTATGTTTTTAGTGTGGCGTTCGGCTGTATCTAGCACATTCTTGAACCACTTTTAAATGTCAATTATAGTGCTTTCAACCGCGAAGCCATGCTGGCGAAATTTTATGCCGTTAAGCGTGCTGTTCCTGTTTTGGTCTGTCTACGAGTGTGCGCTACGTTAAGTTGAAGGATATGGTGATCACAGCCTAAGGTTTCTCGTAGCACACTCCACTTTGCCCGGGTAACTTTCGCTGTGAAGGTGAGATCGGGATTGGTGTCTCTGGAGACGCTGTTCTCGATTGTCGTCTTCGGCAGAAGGTCGTTCCAATGTGTTAGTCCGTAATGCTGGGCGAGCCCTTCTTCATGGTGATACGATAGCCCCATGCCATATGCGAGGCATTGAATTCTCCCACTATGACGATCTGGTCGCTGAAATCTATCTATTCATCTATCTATCTATCTATCTATCTATCTATCTATCTATCTATCTATCTATCTATCTATCTATCTATCTATCTATCTATCTATCTATCTATCTATCTATCTATCTATCTATCTATCTATCTATCTATCTATCTATCTATCTATCTATCTATCTATCTATCTATCTATCTATCTATCTATCTATCTATCTATCTATCTATCTATCTATCTATCTATCTATCTAATCTATCTAATATATATAATCTATCAATCCATCTATCTATCTATCCATCTATGTTTGATGCAGGCAAGATGTTGCAGCATAATCCCCCTCCTCATGCGCATCGTCCCGATGCGTCAGGATATGAAGAGATTCCTGGTAGGCGTCACTGGTTTCTGCGATGATCTGTCATAGTAAGGCTTCATACGGACTACATGTACAACCTCTGTAGGGTTGCGGCATTTTGAGCTCCCGTGTATAGCGGATGTGATTTCGTACGTTACATCGCTTACACGATTGAGTACTTCGTAAGGCCCGAAGTATCGGCTGAAAAGTTTTTCAGAAAGTTCATGGCAATGCACCGGGGTTCATATCCATACTTTGTCACCTGACAATGCGCTTCGGTACTACGCTGATTGTACCGGTAGCAGTCGGAACGCTGTTGGCGGTGTATTCATTATCTAGCCATCTCTCATGCTTCCTCGGCGCTTTGCAAGAAGTCGTCTAGGTCGGGTAGATTGCTGCTTTCATCATTCAGTGGTAACATGGATCCAGTGGAGTGGTGACTGTTCGACCGAGTACAAGTTCGTATGGTGTCACTCGCGTTGTTTCTTGAACGACTGTATTATATGCGAACGTGATGTAGAACAATATTCCATCCTACAACTTCTGTTCGACGTCGAGATACAATGAAAGCATGTCAGTCAGAGTTCCTGTTCAGGCGCTCCGTTAGCCTATTTGTTTGAGGATGGCATACCGTAGTTCTTCTCTTGTCCCTATCGGTCATTCGCATCAGACATTTCACTAGGTCTGCAGTAAAGGTTGTGCCATGATCTGTAATTACGACGCTGGTGCACCGTGCCTGAAGATTATGTTGTTGATGAATTTGGCAACTTCAAGAGCTGTTGCACTGTACAGCGAGCCAGTCTTAGCGTTATGAGCCAGATAGTTCATGGCTACGACAATCCACTTCTTGCATGCAGTCGATGTCGGAAACCGGCCTAGGAGATCCTTACCGACTTATTGGAATGGGGCATCCGGTGATTCTAGTCGCTGGAGGGGGCGTCCTGGTTTCACGGATGGAGTTTTGACACTCACGGCAAATTTTCACATAGTGCTGAACAGATGTTGGCAGCTTTGGCAAGTAGTATTTTAGACGAAGTCCGGCAAATATACGGCTGACGCCCATATGTCCGGATGTGTGCTCATCATGACATGCGTTCCGAATCTAGTCTCGTAAAGGAGCAGGTACAACGAGTAAAAACTTGTCGCCATTGGGCTCGAAGTTCCTCTTCTAAAGGACCCCTTTTCGAAGACAGAACGAAGGGAGCCCTCTGGATAAAGTGCGCGGGACTTTAACGTCGAGTTCTTGGAGACGATGTATACGCGGCAGCAGCAAATTGATGTCATTTTGTTGTTGTTGAGCAATTTCTGATGCCTGGATGACGCCTAGAAACGTGAAGTCTTTTTCCTCTGGCTCACTTGTCTTCACTGGAGCGGGTGACAGGCAGTCGGCATCGCTGTGCCTTTTCCCAGATTTGTATACCAGAGTAATATCGTACATTTGTAGCCTAAGGCTCCATCTTGCTAGTCGGCCAGAGGGATCCTTAAGATTCGCCAGCCAACACGGGCAATGGTGGTCACTGATTGCACGGAAAGGTCTACCGTAGAGGTACGGTAAAAATTATTTATGGCCCAGATGACCGCGAGGCACTCTTTTTCGTTTGCAGAGTAGTTTGTCTCAGGTTTCGAAAGCTTGCGGCTGGCCTACGCTAGCACTTTTTCTAGGCCATTTTCTGCTAGACTAGAATGGCTCCGAGGCCGACGTTACTCGCATCAGTGCGAACTTCAGTTTAGTCAGTCTCATCGAAGTGGGCGAGGATTAGAGAGGCTGGCAGGCGTGTTTTTAGCTCATCAAATGTTTCCTGTTGTCCACTTTCCCACATAAAGGGCATGTCGTCTTTTGTTAGATCAGTAGTTGGTTCAGCACTGCTAAAAACATTATCCACAAATCACCGATAGTACGCGCATAAACCTAGGAACCGATGTACTGACTTCTTGTCTGTGGGTGTTGGGAACTTCGCGATAGCAGCGGTCTTTTCGGGATCTGGACGAACGCCTCCGGAGCTGACGACGTGTTCGAGCAATCACAGCTCTTCAAAACCGAAGTGGCACTTACTTATGGCTTGATGGTCAAGTCTACTGAACGACTGTCTTCTAATATTGTGCGGAGCCGCTCTAGATATTGGTCAATTGTAGCGGAAAATACTACAACGTCATCCGAATACACCAAGCAGTATTGCCATTTCAGTCCCGCGAGAACAGCGTCCATCATCCTCTGAAACGTTGGTGGCTCTGTGCACAGGCCGAATGGAAGCGCTTTAAGTTCGTAAAGGCCATCTGGGGTTATGAAAGCCGTCTTTTCACGGTCGCGCTCATTCACCTCAGTTTGCCAATATCCGCTATTGAGATCAAGGGAGAAGTATTATGCACTCCGTAGTCGATCGAGGGTATCATCGATACGCGGCAGAGGGTATACATCCCGTTTGGTTACGCTATTCAGTTTTCGATAGTTTACGCAGAATTTAAGGGTGTTATCTTTCTTTTTAACAAACACTATACGGGAGACGCCCATGGACTGCTGGAAGACTGGATCACGTCTTCTGAAAGCATCTCCTCCACTTGTTTCTTGATGACGTCTCTTTCCTTTTGTGATACTCGATATGGGTGCAGGCAAATCGGTCTCATGGCTTCTGTTATAATCCTGTGTTTTGCAATAGCCATGCGTCGCACCTTAGAGGAGGTTGAAAAGCAGTCTGAAAATTCTTTTATAAGGTCAAACAATCGTTTCTTTTGACATTCTGGGAGCCTATGGTTGGCATTAACTGATGCGCCGACGTTGCAGGTCTCTTGTGGAGTGGTAGGCGCTGTCGCTAAGATGTACGATTCGGTGGACATGCAAAACTCGTGGAAAGCGGCGATAGCCATACCTTGCGCGATATGCTGACATTCATTCATAAAATTCGTAAGGAGGACAACTGAGCGGCCATTCGTTTAGTGAGCAAGACCCCTCGCCACGCAAGTTCCTTTGTTTAAGAAGATCACTACATTTCTATCCGCTATTCCTCCGTGATCACAAAGGGCCTTATTTTAGACAAGCACCAATAAATTACAGCGTATTGGCACTGTGACGTCAGAATCAACAACGCGCAGACCAGTAAGACGTCGCTTTTCCGATTCCCCCAACGACATAGCTTGTTCGGTCGAAAGTGTTGCACTGGATCTCCGCAGATAAATTATATCTCCATTGGCTTGCAGAAAATCTATTTCTAAAGTAAGCTCCCTGGAACATTCCGGCAATGCGATGAAGTCAGCAACGTGAGTAAAGCCCCTTATTTCGAGCCGTGAGGTGCACCTGCCAAGCGGCGTAATAGTATGACCACCTGCCATGCGTATCTGTGTCCATTTCGTCACAACATTTTCAAGGATGAGAGGCAGACCTCTCATATACAAAGAGCACGACCCTTGAAGCATTCTCTACGGGACAATTATTTTAAAACTTGATACGCCACGGGTGCTCGGACCACACACACAGGAATGAATTGGTAGCGGCCACCTTAGCGAGATTTCAAAGAACTCTTTCGCAGCTCACGCACCTCGTCAAGAGGATTAGAAACCAGCGCTGTGGGCTTAAAGAATGTGACGCCCTACGAACAATGCAAGCTCTGTCTACCAGCCGCATCACGTACGGCACACGATACGTCTGTTTGAATACCGCGGCAATATAAAAAAACACTAATAATATGATAAGAAAGGCAACCAAAGCTGCTTGGGACTACCACCCATGGCTCCAACTTCAGGACTTCTTAAGATGGGCTATCACAACGCGAGGGCAAGAGCTCGCCGAGGCTCACAACAACAGTCAGCTGGAACGACTCAAACTTACGCTCACTGCGAAGTTTGTTCTCTGGTATCTGAACTACAGCGATTCATTCATTGCGGATGCAGACCGGAAAAATCCCATATCGGTGGACGTTCGAGAGTCCGTGTCTGTCGCACCTATCCCACGCAACATGCACACGACATTCCAAAAAAGTAGGCGAAGTGATAGAGCTGAGGCTGTTTAGTTAAAGTTCAAGCAAAACCCGATCGCCCGCTATACCGACGCGGCCTCGTATCCACGTAAAAACGCGTACGCTATGAGCGTCGTAGACTCCCAAGGCCGAGAGTTAGCGACAGCCATGGCCAAGGCACGCAAGTCAGAAGGTGCGGAAGAAGCAGCAATCACTCTCGCCACAACAACATGTAAAGACGCCGCGTTGATCTTCACTGACTCAAAAGCTGCTTGCCAAAATTTTAAGAAAAGCCGCATATCAGCCGACGCAATGAACATCATACCACGACGAAGCTCTCCACTTCCATATAACTACATAATCTCGGTTCCTGGACATGATGCGTAAAGAATACGAAGCGGCCTGTGCCGCTACTCACGAACACGTCAGCCTAGCTGCCCCGAGGCCAAAGGATACCCGATTCGTGGCTGCAGAAATGGAGGTTGTAGAAAACACCTCTTCGTCCCTACTAAACTGAAGCGACGGGTGTACTCTCCGCCCCATTCAAAACTAACCAAGAGGAAAACGTGATATTCACACAGTTGCCAAGCAACCTACACGAAAAATATTGCACCGCTTTGTCCCAACGACACATGATTACATGTGCCCGCTCTGCAGCGTACTGGAAACCACGGCACACTTGCTCTTGGATGTCGGTGCGACATAAAACTGGATCAGGACCAAACACCAAGAACAAATGACGACCGCCTAATGGAAACGCGAGAGGCAAAGCTCATATTCGAGGACCTGGAAAACCAGCGACAACTCACCGCCAGGGCCAAGAGGGCAGTCGAAGCCAGAGGGTTCTGGACTAGGGAGCCCTCCCACCTTAGGGGGATACCGGGCATCGCTCGGAACATTGTTTTCAAATAATTTTTTTCCTCTCTTTGTTAACACATCACGCAGTCATCAAGTTAAACGCGTGGACGTTACAAACGCATGCAGTGTCTCGCGCACGCGAATAAAAATCAGTCTCTCATTTTAAAATAAATTAAAGTGTGCGGTCAACGTGACGGATATAATGGCTGTCCGGTGAAGCAGCGTAGGTTGTGCAAATATCAAACCACAAAAAAATTGGGGAATCGTAAGCTTGGACTTTAAGAGTAGAACACGATAGCGAAATACGGCCCCTAGTGCGCCCTTCAACTGGTAAGGGCATATTTATAAATATGTTGTGGTACATACACACACACACGACGTACACACACGACGTACACACACACGTACACAGTAGATCGCACCAGAGCGCACGCGCGATAGGTACATTAAAGTTTTTTAAATTAAAGTAATAGTCGCATGTCCTCCAAAATACACACCGCGCGCTCGCCATCTCGGAGGCCTTAAAGAGCCTAACACTGTCTCACAGATAGCAGCAGATTATCTAGCGTTTGCTGTTGGCGTGATCAACGCTTCTGGAAAGGCGTGATACTGCCGCGACATCTTACCTGCATTCAAACAACGCGCCCATCACCACACGCACAGGGACACACATGCGTGCCGCCTTGTGTTGCGCAGACACGATAATGGCACGAGCACCCAGCTTGACCCGACTGATGTGCGCCACGCGCTCAGCACTTCTCATAGAAAGGAAGAAGAAGGCAGATTAAGGACATCTTCGCTGTTAGACTGACACGTAGATCTACGACCATAGTCACTTTGAGTTTTGGGCACAGGTTCGCCCTTTTAATGAATACGTTTAATGAATTTGTTTTAATGAATACGTCCACTCCACTTCACGCCGAGAGGAACCCAGCCAATGGACGCCACCACCATGACAAGCCAGGCAACACCGCCAACGTGGAGATCAATCAGTCTTACCAGCCACAAGTATTTAATGGCGACTCGTATGAAGACGTAGAAGATTCGCTTAACCTCTTTGAGAGAGTGGCAAGTTTGAAAGGTCGGGATGAGAGAGAGAGGCTCTGCCGCGTATACTTTGCTTTGGAGGACTTTGCAAGGACGTGGTATGAGAACTGTGAAACCTCAATTAGTACCTGGGATGAGTTTTGCCAACAAGTTCTGGCTATTTAGTCCAGCACGGATCGCAAAGAAAAGGCGCAGGCTGCGCTTGAAACCAGAAACCAACTCACCAAAGAAAATGTCACAATGTACATCGAGGACGTGATCCGCCTGTTTAAGCGCGCAGATTCCCATATGACTGAAGATAAGAAGCTGTGCCACCTCATGCGTGGGGTGAAGCAAGTACTATTTGCTGTTCTCGTCCGCAACCCACCCCTAACAGTAGCGGAGTTTCATACGGAAGCGACATCCATCGAAAAAACACTAGAACAGCAAGCTCGACAGTACAACTGGGGCATAAACTGTGCACCTGTCAATGTCTTCTCTGGAGGCCAGCGAAGTGACATAGACGCCCTGCGAGAACTCATCAGATCGGCGATCAAGGAAGAGCTCAGCAAATCGCAAGCACCTCACACTACAGCAACACTGTCTGTCATCGACGTAGTACGAGATGAACTGAGGCAGATAATACGCGAGCCGGAGCGTGAACCACAGCCGATCTAACGCATCCCAACGTACTCTGAAATACTCAGACAATCCGCAACGCACAGCAATGCAGCAGTTGCGATGGCCGCTCCTTACCCACAGACGGTACAAAGCGCACCTCGTCCACTGGAACCGACGGCTACCTATTTGCCACGAGCCCGTAGTGTAGCTCGCTACGTGGTTCAAAGGCCCCAGAAAAGTGACATCTGGCGTGACCATGAGCACGAGTTTTTGTGTTTTCATTGCTGGGAAGCAGATCACCTGTGTAGGTTCTGTCCTTACCGAGAGGCAGGATTAATGGGCTTTCCCTTGTACGCACCACGCCCTCGAAACGGTGAACGGCCAGCGGAGACCATACAGTACCTATCCACGCGCCAGAGCCCACTCACTCCACGCCAACGTCGCCCGAGATTGCCGTCACCCAGGCGTTACCAATCGCCCCGCCCAAGTGATTCATCCGCACAGCCTCGGCACCGTTCTACAAGCCCACATCCGGAAAACTGAAGCAGGTGACCTGTGGAGGTGAGGCCGCTGATAACTACAGTCGCGAAGATTCTCCATCACGGTTTCAAGATGACGATGCTATGTTTACAGAGGATAAGAGCAGCAGTGTGAAGATTACTTCAGATTTGCGATTAAAATAGACGGATAGGAGCTGAATGCTTTATAGTTGATACCGGCGCTGATTATCCAGTAATGAGTCACAAATTGGCAAAAAAACTGAAATTGTTGTGACGAAATGGACACAGATACACATGGCAGGTGGTCACACTATTACGCCGCTTGGCAGGTGCCCCTCATGGCTCGAAATAAGAGGCTTTGCTTACGTTGCTCACTTCGTCGTATTGCCGGAATGTTCCAGGGAGCTTACATTAGGAATGAATTTTCTGCAAGCCAATGGAGTCATAATTATTCTGCACAGATCCAGTGTAACACTTTCGACCGAACACGCTATGTCGTTGGGGGAATCGGAAAAGCGACGTCTTACTGCGCTGCGCGTTGTTGATTCTGACGTCACAGTGCCACTACGCTGTAGTTTAATGGTGCTTGTCAAAAATAATGCCTTTTGTGATCACGAAAGAATAGCGGATAGAAATGTAGTGATCTTCTTAAACAAAGGATTTTGCGTGGCGAGGGGTCTTGCTCACTAAACGAATGGCCGCTCAGTTGTCCTCCTTACGAATTTCGGGAATGAATGGCAGCATATCGCGCAAAGTATGGCTATCGCCGCTTTCCACGAGTTTTGCATGTCCACCGAATCGTACAGCTCAGCGACAATGCCAACCACTCCACAAGAGACCTGCAACGTCGACGCATCAGTTAATGCCAACCATAGGCTCCCAGAATGTCAAAAGAAACGATTGTTTGACCTTATAAAAGAATTTTCAAACTGCTTTTCAACCTCATCTAAGATGCGACGCACGGCTATTGCAAAACACAGGATTATAACAGAAGCCACGAGACCGATTTGCCTGAAGCCATATCGAGTATCACAAAAGAAAGAGACGTCATCAAGAAACAAGTGGAGGAGATGCTTTCAGATGACGTGATCCAGTCTTCCAGCGGTCCATGGGCGTCTCCCGTAGTGCTTGTTAAAAAGAAAGATAACAGCCTTCGATTCTGCGTCGACTATCGGAAACTGAACAGCGTAACGAAACGGGATGTATACCTTCTGCCGCGTATCGATGATACACTCGATCGACTACGAAGTGCGAAATACTTCTCCTCCCTTGATCTTGAGAGCGGATATTGGAGAATTGAGGTGAATAAGCGCCACCGTGAAAAGACGGCTTTCATAACCCCAGATGGCCTCTACGAATTTAAAGCGCTTCCATTCGGCCTGTGCACAGCGCCACTGACGTTTCAGAGGATGATGGACGCTGTTCTCGCGGGACTGAAATGGCAATACTGCTTGGTGTATTCGAATGACGTTGTCGTATTTTCCGCTTCAATTGACCAACATCTAAAGAAGCTCCGCACAATATTAGACACAATTCGTTCAGCAGACTTGACCATCAAGCCATAAGTAAGTGCCACTTCGGTTTTGAAGAGCTGTGATTGCTCGGACACGTCGTCAGCCCCGAAGGCGTTCGTCTAGATACCGAAAAGACAGCTGCTATCGCGAAGCTCGAAAAACCCGCAGACAAGAAGTGAGTACACCGGTTCCTGGGTTTATGCGCGTACTATCGGCGATTTGAGGATAATTTTTGGAGCATTGCTGAACCACCTACTGATCTAACAAAAGACGACATGCCCTTTATGTGCGAAAGTGAACAACAGGAAGCATTTGATGAGTTAAGAACACGCCTGCCAGCCTCTCTAATTCTCGCACACTTCGATGAGACTGCCGAGACTGAAGTTCACACTGATGCGAGTAACGTCAGCCTCGGAGCCATTCTAGTCCAGCGACTAAATGGCCTAGAAAAAGTGGTAGCGTATGCCAGACGCAAGCTTCCGAAAGCTGAGACAAGCTACTCTGCAACCGAAAAAGAGTGTCTTGCGGTCATGTGGGCCATAAGTAAATTTCGACCATACGTCTACGGTAGACCGTTCCGAGCAGTCAGTGACCACCATTGCCCGTGTTGGCTGGCGAATCTTAAAGACCCCTGTGGCCGACTAGGAAGATGGAGCCTTAGGCTACAAGAGTACGATATTACTCTGGTATACAAATATGGGAAAAGGCACAGCGATGCCGACTGCCTGTCACCCGCACCAGTGAAGACAAATGAGCCAGATGAAAAATACTTGACGTTTCTAGGCGTCGTCCTGGCATCAGATATCGCTCAACAACAACGAAATGACATCAATTTGCTGTTGCCACTTGTACATCGTCTCGAAGGACTCAACGTTAAAGTTCCGCGCACTTTATCTAAAGGGCTCCCTTCGTTCTGTCTTCAAAAAGGGGTCTTTTACAAGAGGAATTTCGAGCACAATGGCGACAAGTTTTTACTCGTTGTACCTGCTCCTTTACGAGACTAGATTCGGCACGCATGTCATGATGAGCACACATCCGGACATATGGGCGTCAGCCGTATATTTGCCGGACTTCATCTAAAATACTATTTGCCAAAGCTACTAACATCTGTTCAGCACTATGTGAAAACTTGCCGTGAGTGTCTAAACTCCATCTGTGAAACGAGTACGCCCCCTCTGGCCAATAGAACCACCGGAAGCCCCATTCCAAAAAGTCGGTAAGGATCTTCTAGGCCGGTTTTCAAACATCGACTGCATGCAAGAAGGGGATTGTCGTAGCCATGAACTATCTCACTCATAACGCTAAGACTGACTCGCTGTACAGTGCAACAGCTCTTGAAGTTGACAAATTCTTCATCAACAACATAATCCTCAGGCATGGTGCACCCAGCGTCGTCATTACAGATCATGGCACAGCCTTTACTGCAAACCTAATGAAATGTCTGATGCGAATGACCGATAGGGACCTGAGAAGAACTACGGTATACCAAACAAAAAGGCTAACGGAGTGGCTGAACAGAACTCTGACTGATATGCTTTCAATGTATGTCGACGTCGAACATAAGCTGTAGGATGAAATATTGCCTTACTTCACGTCGTTCAAGAAACAACGCGAGTGACACCATTCGAACTTGTATTTGGCCGAACAGTCACCACTCCACTGGATGCCATGTTACCACTGAATGATGAAAGCAGCAATCCACCCGACCTTGACGACTTCTTGCAAAGCGCCGAGGAAGCACGAGTGATGGCTAGATACAGAATACGCCGTCAACATCGAACCGACTCCTACCAGTACAATCAGCGTCGTACCAAAGCGCATTGTCAGGTGACAAAGTATGGATATGAACCACAGTGCATCGCAGTGAACTTTCTGAAAAACTTTTCAGCTGATACTTCGGACCTTACAAAGTACTCCATCGTGTAAGCGATGTAACGTACTAAATCACATCCGCTATACACGGGAGCTCAAAATGCCGCAACCCTACAGAGGTTGTACATGTAGTCCGGATGAAGCCTTACTATGAAAGATCATCGCAAAAACCAGTGACGCCTACCAGGAATCTATTCATTGCCTGACGCATCGGGACGATGCGTATGAGGAGGGGGATTATGCTGCGACATCTTGCCTGCAATCAAATATATATATATATATATATATATATATATATATATATATATATATATATAGATGGATAGATAGATAGATAGATAGATAGATAGATAGATTGATAGATTTCGTCTGACGAGTGAGGTAGGTTTGCCCCCTCCGAGGCGAAAGAGATGGTACGACACTGCCTAGCAGCCACAATAAAGTGATCACTTTTTAATTGCCACTTACGTTACTGCTTCTTGGTGTGGGGTAAAATAAATAACTTAGTATGACTAAACTGTGCATGCTACAAAAGGAAATAGTTTGACTATTAACAAATAAAATTGCAGATCCCACGTACAGTGGGAATCGATGATATGCGAAGGACGATTGAAAGTGTTGATATTTCACTTTAAAATCGGCACTACGTTATGAGGTGAAGGTAAACGATGCTGTACATGACTTTCGAGTCATGATTATCATATTTGGATGTGTAGTTTACCTTCGTCTTCTATTCACGTTAAGTGATACCAAATTTAGTATTTGCGGAGCTAGTGAAACAGCCGCTATGAGCGTGGTATGTTGGCATGTTCTTACATGACACGCATGTCAGGATTATCAAGTTTGCACCTGTCATATATTTCGTCATCCTACGATGTCACGTAACACCAAATACGGTATATGTAGAGCTAGCAAAATGGCCGCGAGCGGATCATGAAGGGCCCAATATATTCCAAAGTAGCGTTGACACGCGCACACGCTGGGCACAGCGACGCTACGTTAGCAAAACGCAAGCACTCTATAGTCTGACGCCAGGTGCAACAGGCGCGACCATCGTCCGTCGGCGCGGCCTGACGGCAACCGGTGGGAAATGCGACATGCTGCATTTTGCGCCGATGCGTTACCCAGACACCACTGCGTCTCCCTCTTTTCGTGACGGAGGGCTGCCAGATGCGCTCAAATGCGCATGCGTTAAGTTAAAGCAACGCAGCACGTAGCGTGCTTGCGAGTATATGGCAGGACCAGCGCCTGGCGTGGCAACGTCGGCGTGACGCGACAAAATGAACGCCGGCGAGCACGCGCACAGCGTCACGTCGAAACGTATTGGCGCCTTGACTGCGGCATGTAGTCATGTTCTCACATGACACACGTCTCATGATTATCATGTTTGCACCAATCACATACCCTCGTCATCCATTGGCGTCACGTAATACGAAATTTGGCTGGTGTGAACCTAGCCAAACTGCCGCGAACGCATCATGAGCGTAGCATGTAGTCATGTTGTTACTTGTCACGCATCTCATGTTTATCATCTTTGCAACCACTATACGGCCGTGAACGCATTATGAGCGTAGCATGTAGTCATGTTGTTACTTGTCACGCATCTCATGTTTATCAACTTTGCACCAGTATCATACCTTCGTCATATATTGATGTCCCGTAATACCAAATTTGGTATAGGTAAAACTAGCGAAACGGCCGCCAGCGCAACATGAGCGTGGCATGTAGTCATGTTGTTACATGACACGTATGTCATGATTATAATGTTTGCACCAGTCACATACCTTCGCCACCCATTCACGTATCGTAATACCAAATTTGGTATATGTGACACTAGCGAAACGGCCGCGAGCGCATTATGAGCGTGATATGTAGTCATGTTGTTACATGACAAGCATGTCATGATTGTCATGTTAAGGTCTGTTGCTTGTGTTTGTCTTGCGATCATGTCATACCATACCAGTTTTTCAACACGCCATATGAACGAGACCCGCGCAAGGGCTGCTGGACCGTGAAATGCAAATCAGGACATTCGTGACATACCTGTCAAGGATCTTCATGTTAGGACTAGTCAAATATGTTGTTCATACAGTCATGTTATGCCATACCAAGTTGGTATCGATAAATTTACCGAAGCAGCCAGGGAGCTAAAAGTCGTAGGCAAATAGATAGATAGATAGATAGATAGATAGATAGATAGATAGATAGATAGATAGCCAGCTAGATAGATAGATAGATAGATAGATAGATAGATAGATAGATAGATAGATAGATAGATAGATAGATAGATAGATAGATAGATAGATAGATAGATAGATAGATAGATAGATAGATACGCTCAGAGTCGCCGAAGTTCGCTAAGAAATGCTCCGCATATAATAGCTACAAATCACCGCGTTTCGACAAGCAGATGCCTGCGGTTTCTCTTGCTGTTTCATCTGAATCAACTAACAATGTGAAAATATTGTTAAAGATACTTTTTTGTCGTTCATGTGCAATACTATTGTATTTTGCTTTCGTATGTACGGTCTCATTGATATTTTATGTGACTATCGAGATTTAAAGCTGGTACATTGTTTTAAAGGTTTATTTCTCACTCTGTTTCACTTGTATTAACTTCTATACATGTGCATATGTAAATATTTTTTGTGTTCTTTTATAGTATATTGGTTAGAGTTTTAATTGAGTGACATAGTGTACTCTGATTTATTTGATACCCATAATTTTTTTCACTCAGGTTCTGCCAATGGCAGTTTTCCC
>WOVY01009664.1:0-18798 GCA_013436015.1 Rhipicephalus annulatus
GGCGCGCCCCTGATCACCGCCCGTTTTGCTGTCACTGCGGCGAGGTCGGCCGCACCTACCGCCGCTGCCAGTATCGACAGATAGGTCTACGGGGTTTCGACGTCAACGCGCCGTGTCCACAACGGGGTGAATGACCACACGACATCACCGACTACTACACCGCAGGAGCATCAGCGGGCACTTCAGCGCATTTACCGTTCCCCGTCACCTGGCCGGTACGCCTCACCGTATCGAAGGAACGCCTGGTAGGGCCGTTATTTTCCTGGTAAGGGCTTGGAGATCGGCCCCGAGCAGGGGCCGATCTCCAAGCCCTTACCAGGAAAACTAAGAGCAACAACGCGATGAAGTGCGGTTGCTGTACGACGAACTCCCGAAGAACCGCCGCCGCGCCAACGATGCCAAGGCGTCTCAAGAACCTCTGCAATCTCAACGTAGTCCCGTTGTCGAAACTTCGTGGCCTGAAGAAGACCTGATTACGCAATGTTGAAACAGTGTTACAAACCGTCGTAGCCGTGATCCGACGCCGTGACCCAACCGCAGTGCCCGGCGACGAATTATAGCGACCTCGCATCAACGGCCACAGCGTCACAGCTCTCGTTGATACCGGAGCCGACTATTCGTCATGAGCGGAACTTTTGCCGCGAAGTTGAAGAAAGTTAGGACCGCTTGGAAAAGCCCTGAAATCCCTACAGCCGGGTCACCTAGTGACACCAGCGGGAATCTGCGCAGCTGAAGTGACCATTAACAGCCACATTTATCTCGCAAGCTTCGTTGCACACTGCAACATTGCTCGAGAGATATCATTCTTGGAATAAACTTCTTGAGCCTCCACGGTGCAGTCATCGACCTGAGAACAAAGTCGATAACACCATCCACAGAAAAAGCACTGCTGCCGCACACGTCAGTAAGGCACACCTTGAATTTGCTGGAAGACCAAGTCAGCATTCCTCCTTGCTCCAGCGTCAGCATTTCTGTCGGCACTCAAGAATCAACAGACATGCAAGGCGTCGTTGAAGGCGACGAACACCTGTTGATCAACCGCAAAATTTGCGTCGCTAGAGGAATAGCCGAGCTGCGAGAAGGGAACGCAAGACAGGTGCTCACGTACTTCAGCAACGAGTACAAGCACGTGGGCAACAGCACGACGGTTGTCCACATCGAAGATACTGGAAGTCAGCAACGCTTTCGCCCTCATCGATTCCGCTGAATCTACTTTCATGACTGAAACCCTTCAACCAGCTTTCGACGTTAATCCGAGCCTTCCGACACACAAACAAGAGCAACTCGAAAACCTGCTCCTGAAATATAAGAACTGTTTTTCGTCATCATCAAGAATGGTCAGACTCCTGTCGCGAAAGATCGAATCGTAATAGAAGAAATACCAGGTCACTCTTTCAGAGTCCGTACAGAGTTTCGACGCGAGAACACGAGGCCATAAAGAAACAAGTCCACGAAATGTTCCACCGCAACATTATCCAGCCTTCAAAGAGTCCATAGGCGTCACCGGCTGTGTTATGTGAAGAAAAAGGATGGAACACTACGCTTCTTTGTTGACTATCGCTGACTCAGCAAGATGACGAAGAAGGGCGTATACCCTCTCCTCATAATAGGTGACGCCCTTAATCGATTCCACAGCGCCAAATACTTCTCATCGATGGACCTCAAAATGGGCTATTGGCAGATTGAAGTAGACGAGAGAGATCTAGAAAAGACAGCGTTTATAACACCAGATGGCCCTTTAAAGCTCAAGGTCATTCCCTTCGGTCTTTGCACGGCACTTGCGACTTTTTCAACGCGTTATGTACACAATGCTGGCAGAATTGAAGTGGCAGACTTGTCTCATTTACTTAGACGGCGTCGTGTTTTCCTCAAGCTTCGACGAGCACTTTCGGCGCCTTAATTGAAGATGCACTGCAAGCCATCAAAACTTCCAGATTCACCCTGAATCCAGAAAAGTGCCGCTTCGCGTACGGGGAACTTTTGTTCTCGGGCCACGTGATAAGAAAGTCTGGAGTAACACCTGATTTGCAAAAGACAGCCGCCATCGCTGCATTTCCGACGCCCACCGACAAGAAGGCCGTGCGTCTATTTCTCGGCCTGTGCGCCTATTACAGGCGCTTCGTCAGAAACTTTGCCCGCATCGCCGAGCCACTCACTAACCTTCCGAGGACTGACGTCGAGTTCAAGTGTGAAACCCCACTTGAGGAAGCATTTAGGGAACTAAGACAACGCCTGCAGATGCCTCCGATACTCACGCATTTCGACGAAAACGCCGAAACAGAAGTGCACACTAATGCAAGCAGCGTAGAACTCGGCGCCGTTCTTGTGCAGGGAACTAATGAACTGGAAACAGTTATCAGTTACGCTAGCCGGTCACTATCCAAGGCCGAAAGCAATTATTCCACCACAGAAAAGTAGTGCCTTGCCATCATCCAGCTGGGTGACGTCAAAGTTTCGTCCTTACGTACCTTCCAGGCCCTTTAAAATTGTGAGTGACCACCACGCCTTGTGTTGGCTAGCTAATTGAAGGACCCTTCAGGTCGCCTTGCCCAATGGAGCCCAAGACTTCAAGAATACGACACTACCGTCGTTTACAAGTCCGGCAGAAAACACTCCGACGCCGATTGCCTGTCATGAGCCCCCGTCGACTTACTACCACCCGAAGGCCTGAATAACGACTGCTTGTTGGGAACGATAACTGCCGATGACTTCACTGAATGCCAGCGGGCTGATCCGGAACTTAGAAGCCTAATTGAATACCTCTAGGGCACGACCTCCGTTGTTCCGAAGATATTGAAACGGGCACTTATGTCGTTTTCGCTGCGAAACGGCTTTCTCCAAAAGAAAAAGTTCTCGCCGCTCGAGCCAAGTACCTTCATGTGGTGCCTTCAGCTCTACGACGAGAACTTCTCCAGGCCCTGCATGATGATCCCACGGCAGGACACCTTGGTGTTTCCCGCACGCTCGCGAGGATACTATAGAAAGGTACTACTGGTCGTGCCTTATCGCCTACGTCGCTCGTTACGTGAGGACATGCCGAGACTGTCAGCGACGCAAGACAACGCCGACAAGGCCAGCTGGCTTTCTTCGGCCGATCGAACCACCTCGCCGACCATTCCATCGAGATGGAGCTACTGGGGCCATTCTCGACGTCGATTTCGGGAAACAAATGGATCGTCGTAACTTGATTACCCCACCTGCTACGCCGAAACAAAGGCCTATACCCAAGGTAGCGCCGAAGAGGTAGCCAAGTTCTTCGTTGAGAACATATCATCCTTCGTCATGGCGCCCCATGGTTGTCATCATCGATAGAGGTACAGCCTTTACTGCTGATTCAACTTAAGTGTTGTTGAGACGTAGCCAGACAAGCAACCGCCGCACCACCGCCTATCACCCACAGACAAATGGTCTCACCGAGCAGCTAAACAAGACAATCGCGGACATGCTGACTACGTATGTCGACCTCGAGCACAACACGTGGGATGAAATCACTCCATACGTGACCTTCACGTACAATAAGGCTGTTCAAGAAACGACTCAGATAACGCCGTACAAGTTGGTCTATGGAAGGAGCCCGGCAACGACGCTCGACGCTACGTTTCCAAACGTCGCTGACAAAGAGAACCTCGACGTGACCGCCTACCTTCAGCGCACGTAAGAAGCTCGATCGTCAATTCGCCCGCCTGCGCATCAAGAATCAGCAGCTGGTGACCGACAGACGCTGTTACAATCTTCAACGAAGCTTCGTCGAGTACCAGCCCGGGGACCGTGCATGGACGCCGATACGCCGACGTGGGCTCAGTGAAAAACTTCTACGACGGTACTTTGGACCGTACGGAGTGGTTCGTCATCTCGGCCCACTCGACTACGGGGTTGTTTCCGATGGCATTACGAACTCTAAATGGCGCCCTGCTTGACCTGAAGTCGTCAATATCGTGCTCCTCAAGCTATTCCATGCGCGAACCTGAGGACTGTAATGATCTTGTTGTCATTGCTGTACTTATTGTTCATTGTCTTTATTACTGTGACTTCCGTTTTTTTGTTAAAGCATCAGGACGATGCCTTCTTCACAGGGGAGTGATGCCACGTTTCTTTTTTCAAGTTTTGTTATCACCCCGTTACACTACGTTCAGCGCAAACCACGCCTTCGATGTTCGAGAAGCTTCGAGGCTTTAGTAGATGGTTTTGTTAAGATTAAACCCACTTCGGGAACGTCACAGATTATTCGGGAACCTACGTCGCCACTTGCGATAGCGCTAAAATATTCGATGGCAAGGGTATAAATGCCGACACGCTTCGCCACTTGTCAGTTGATCGACGGCTGACGCTATCAGTGCCAGTGCCTCGCTGTAATCTTACAACTCATTGTTGGCCACAAGTTCGGCCCGAATAAACAGTTTCATCTTCGATCTGTAGCCGGCTCCCTTCAGCCACGTCCCGACTTCGTGACAGTATTTTTTAACAGTGCATGCTAGCTAGCAGAGCTGGAAACGCATACCGCGTTTCTCATCCCGTGCGGCGAACGCTATTGACTGCACGGCGTTAGAAAAAAACATGATTCTTCTAACGAATCACATCGGCTCCGGCTCAGGTTCAATTTCAAGAAGAATTTCTTCCTGGCGACCTGTTGCAACGATAGGAACTTGTTCCTAGCATCACCACTGTCAAGCCTATACCGGATTTCAACCTGTGAGTGCGCTTTTTAAACGTTTTAACGCTTTCGAAAGTTCTTGAAGAGGTCCACCTCGCTAACCCTAACAAGCCGGAGACGCGGCTTGTACAGAACGCGCGCCCCGCTCTACAGCGGATGGCGAGCGTCTCTGGGAGCGTCGGCAGCCGACGAGAAGCACTCATTTCCCTCTCGCTCCACGGACCACATGATGGATACGCAGACCAGTCAAGACGCCGATACGCAGTTGAGCGATGAGCACAACGCAAATCCATGGATCACTGTTACCAAGAGAGCGAACAAACGCCGACAGCTGCAAGCCCATACCGTACCGACTCAACAGCTGCCCAGCACGCCGTCTGAGCCCGCTCTACGCCAGAGCCGGCCTAAGACGCGTCTACCAAGACTCCCACCACTCCCTGCCAAGGACTACAAGCTAGCAATCCGTCCCCATGGTGGATTAAATCTCAGCAAGGTTAGCCCCAAGCTATCATCGCCGTAGTTCTCGCCGTAGTATGCCGCAAATATACGCAGTGAAAAGCCTGATATCAAGCTTCGAGTTGACGAAAATCAAAATGTGCTAACAATAAGCACCTCATCTGAACACATCGCCATGGCACTTGGACAATCACCAAAATTACAGTGCACGCAGCAACCTACGACATAACCTCTTATGGTATTGCGCCTGATAATTCGTGCAAAGGGGTGGTCAACGGAATAGGCATGAAATCAAACACCAGACGAATTCCTGACAGAAGTTGAAGCACGGGCTACGAGGTCCTTGCGTGCAGACGCCTCGGCAACTCCGGAGCAATGGTGCTCACATTTTGTGGCAAGCGAGTCCCTTTCTTCGTGAACGCGTACGGACAGGCTCTCCGCTGCTACCTCTACAAACGACTATTCCCCACTGTAGAAAGTGCAACAAAACTGGACACCGCGAGGATGTGTGCCCACAGCCTCCTGACACACCGAAATGTCGAGTGTGCGGGGATTCACTATGACCCAACAACCACGAGTGCCGCCCTTCTTGCATGCAGTAAGACGGTAAGTCGGGCCAGTTGGTTAGGATCCATCGTGAACTTTCTTACAGCGCAACACCAGAAAAAATACAGGACAGGGAAGGAGTAGAACGCGCCGTCTTTTCTTTCTGTTCTACTCCTTCCCTGTCCTGTATTTTTTCTGGTGTTGCGCAGTAAGAAGTTCTTCTTGCATGCTTTGTGGTGGCGACCACCCGACGGCTGCCAAACCATGCCCAAAGCGGTTTTTTGCCACTGTCGACCGACGCAAACCACCCCGGTCAGCTGCTCTCCACCAAGAAGGCCCGTCACCATCTCCCAGCCCCGGACGGCAGAGCAGTGCGTCCGGGAGTGCAGCCAGGCGAAGGAGCCATTCCAGGGATAAGTCGGGGCCCAAGCGAGGAAACTCGTCATCGCGGAGTGGTTTCGCTGGCCAGCCGGGATCTCAATGCTGGCACACGGACGGGACAACGCATCATCATGGCCAGCAAAGCGGTTCCCACAAGAAAGCACAAACGGTAAGCTGGGCAGGGGCAGTTCCCTCCTCTCCCCTCCCTCTCCACACCAGTCCCACTCCCTCACACAAACATCAACGCAGGAAAGAACACCACAACCAACGCCACCTAGACTACCACAACCCATGTCAGTAGACACTCAGCTTCACCCTGACATGTCGTCAACTACGGCACGATCCGACTATTGCACACGAGAGGCGTTGAAACGAAATGGCTACTTCTTTAAGGAACGAATTCGCAGGCTATGATGCAGGTAGAAATGCAGAAAATGAAGGATAGCATTATGGCTGAACTAACAGCTCCACTCCAACAATTGATCCAGCAGGCCCTGCAACCTGCTATCCAGCAGATTGTACGGAGTTAAACAGCAGATATCGGCTGCACTTGGCCAACTTGATATTTCGCCATCTGCACCAAAACGCACCACGTCTCCGACACGTGAAACACAGCGACCCGCATCCTTACATACGCCCCTCCCGTTCCTATCACCGTCCCGAAAAACCGTCCCAACAGCCGCAGCCTGCTGCAGTCCCGCTTCCCACCACCCTCCACGAAGATTTAGCACAGTCCGAAATGCCTCCGCGTACTACCGAGGCCCCGCTATTGCATGATCATGGCGAGAAACCGTAGGTCAACGCGTGACACCCCTCAACTCCTACGTGTGTGGCAGTGGAATTGCAGGGGTATTGTAGGAAACGCGGAGCTCTAATGCAATTCATTGCGACGCAGCAGATTACTACCCGATGTCATAGCGTTACCAGAAGTACAATGTACCCCTATGCTTCCGGGTTACACCACATACACGGACGTAACGAACAATACACCACATCGCACAGCTACATTAGTGTTCTAAGCATGTCACTGTCATAGAACACACACCCTTCAAAGCACCTCCATCTCACACGTACTTCTCGAATTAGTCCCGTGCTCTCGTTCCAGTAGCAGCCTGTACGTGCTTAACGTTTACAGTGCACCTAACGCCAGGAACGATGACTTCGGTAATCTATTCGCACAAATCTGCAAGTTGGGTAAACAAATAGTTATAGTAGGAGATTTCAATGCCCCCCATCCGGCTTGGGGCCTACGCAACAGAAACGCCTAAAGGCCGACGACTCGCACAGGTTCTCGCGATTCATCGCATGACCCTGCTGACAGAACCTGATCAACCCACTCGCCTAGGTAATAGTGTGAGCAGGGACACATGCCCCCGACCTCACGATAGTCAAGGGGGTTAGTCACCATTCCTGGTGCAACCTCATGGTGAATCTAGGCAGTGATCACCATATACTAACTACAGAGCTCCAAGTAGCAGCCACGCCGTGCCCCAGAGCGCGTCATAAAAGTAACGAATTGGGATGCATTTAGGCGTAATCGTACAACTACCCATCAGGACTCTCCTTCCCTAGAGGCTTGGATATTAAAACTTCACTCCGATTTTCAAAGAGGCCAGCAAACACATCGCTGCGACGACAGAAACGCCGGATGGAACCGGCATCTGCTACATCTCTGGGATGCCCACAGAGGCTTGACACGGCGGTGGCGGCGACAGAAACACAACCGAAAACTTCGTCTCCGAATCGCAAACTAGCTACTGAGGCACAGGACTATGCGAACATCCTCACTAGCAATAATTGGCATAACTTCTGTGATCGCTCAACGGCTCACTAAGTACACCTCGAACGTGGCGTATACTCCGTGCTCTTTTAAATCCCACGAGACAAAATCACACACTGCTAACGCAATCCGCACCATTCTCCACAAATCAGGGCTCGACGATAACACTCTGCTGCACACCTTAAAGCAAACACTATGTATCCACGGGCCCCCGTCCCGCCTGCCGTGATTATCCACACGTACACGATACGCCTCTAGATGAGGACATTACAGAAGCAGAGGTTAGGGCAGCTTTGCAAAGCATTAAGCGCAACACAGCACCCGGTACAGACGGGATTACGTACACACTTCTGCGTAATTTAGATGACCAGTCCATCGAATATTTAAACCGCTTTTTACAACGAACATTGGAAAACGGCACGCTACCACAGGAGTGGCGACACGCAAGAATCATACTTATTCCAAAGCCTGGCAAGCCGCTATCCCTCCAGAATCTTCGCCTATATCCTTAACTTATGTGTAGCTAAACTCTTTGAACACGTTGTTCTCTCTCGACTACAACCATTTCTCGAAGACAATCACTTTTTTCCTGATACACTATTCGGCTACCGTCCTGGTATCTCTACACAGGACGTATTATTACAGCTTAAGGAGGACGTGTTGGATAGCCCCACTTCAAACCAGGTCCGAGCTATTCTGGCCCTGGATCTGAAGGGTGCTTTTGACAACGTCTCCCACGACCTTATTCTTGACAATCTCGCTTCATCTCGGTGTGGCTCACGTATCTACAATTAACGTCAGGTCCTTTCTTTCTGACTGCACGGCCACTATTGGGATTGGAGACCTCCGTTCGGACGTAATTCGTCTCGCAGGCAGAGGAACACCACAGGGCTCGGTTCTCTCGCCCACTTTGTTCAACGTGGCTATGGCTAAACTCCCTTCCCTATTACAACAGGTTCCCAACATCCAGCATGCCATCTATGCAGATGACATTACAATTTGGGCGACCAAAGGATCAGACGGAACCATTCAGGACGCCCTACAGGAAGCTGTGTCTGTGGTACAAGACTATGTTGCTGCCGGCAGCCTTACGTGCTCAGTGGATAAGTCGGAGTTGTTATTAGTATACAAGCGGCGCCGCAAAACCGCTGATTCTCCTGACATTTCGCTATTTCTTGATGGCCATCCTATCCCTCTGGTACCACGAATTCGCATTTTCGGCCTCTACCTTCAGTCCGACGGCAAAGCCCTCGTACACTACACACCTTCTGGCTCAGCAGATAACTCAAATTACACACATGATCCAACGCATCACCAATCGCAGGAGAGGCCTCTGTGAGAAAGATGTCCTCCGCTTAGTACAAGCACTCATAGTTAGTCGGCTCACCTATCATCTTCCCTTTCACAATCTCACTCTAGCTCAAATAAAAAAAGATGGACATCCTTCTACGGACAGCTGTGAAGGCGGCTATCGGCTTGCCTCCACACGCAGCTACACAACGCCTCCTTCAATTAGGAGTCCACAACACCATAACCGAACTCATCGAGGCCCAGCACAATAGTCAGCTCCAACGGCTCAGGCAGACCCGTCAGGGCTGCGCCGTCCTGTCTCGTCTTGGCTACCCGATTCCTCAAAAACCCGCACAAGTACCGCGATATAAACTTGCTTCTACTGTCCGCGCACTCATCAAAGTGCCTCCGATTCCACGCAATACGAATCCCTCCCGCCACGCCGGTCGTCGACGTGCCCGAGTTCAGGCTATGACACGCGTCTTTGGTGATGGTACATCAGACTTACAAGTACTTTACACTGATGCAGCACGCTACCCAGAGAAGTCAGCCATGTGTTTAGCCGTGACAGATGACACAGACGCCCTTGTGGCGTCTGCCACACTTCGCGCTACAGACAGTGGTCTGGCAGAGGAGGGAGCTCTCGCTCTGGCAATTGTTTACGCTACGACACTGTCACATGACTCCCCTGTCACTATTGTAACAGATTCACAAGCTGCTTGCCGTGCTTTCGCTCAAGGACTTGTGGCTGCACATACACACAATATCCTCTCTTCTGTCTCACCGTCTGCATTACGTCCTGTGCGTATCGTCTGGACTCCTGGACACGCCTCTCTCCATGGTAATGAACGCGCTCATGTGGTTGCCCGAGAGCTGACCGGCCGGGCTCCATTGGAAGAGCTGTCCAATCCAGGACGACGCATTGACAGAACCACTAAAATACAACGCTACGCTGCAGTGCTATCGACAGAGCCGTTATACGTATCCTCCCCCTCATCCTTCACTTAACAGAGCAGATGCTGTCACTTGGCGGCAACTACAGACCAATTCATTTCCTTGCCTTTATATGCTAATCGCTTTCATTCCGACCTCTATACCCCTCCTACTGCCCCTTCTGTGGATCCGTACCGACGGTGTACCACTCCACGTGGGAATGCTCTGCCCCACAGGGCGTGCCTCCCATTCCCAATCCCACCCCTTCTTCTTGGGAGTCTGCACTGCTCAGCTTACGCCGGCAGGAACAGCAGCAGCTGGTCCAGCGGGCTCGCAGGGTCGCACAAGGCAATGGAGCCCTGGACTGAGGGCCCCACCCAAAGAAGGCTCAGTTTCCATTTGTTATTAATAAATGTTTATTCTCTCTCATTCTCTCGACTGACTGTCGCATTCCTGGCCAATAAAAGCGTTCCTTAGCACGGTAAAGCGTCCGTGCAGAACCTAAATGTCCGGACGTAGGATCGTCGTTCATAGCACCTAAAATCGCTGTTCGAAGGCTTTCTGGCACTACCAGGAGGATACGTGCGCCAGTGCTGGAAAGTTCTTCGAATATAGGAGTCCGTTGCGTACACAGAAATGGCATGCCGTAGGAGCTGTGCAAAGCAATGATAGCCTAGTGTCCTTTAGCTGTTCATCTTGAAAGTACTGAGGTCGGGAAACTTTTGTGACACAGAAGCTACGAGGTGGTCGAGGTCATCGCCATCGCACTCTGTAGTGCTCAGTGGCATGCGCGAAAGGCAAACTGCGTCGGCGTGTCGTCGACCACTTTTGTGCGAGACAATGAAGTTATACCCTTGGAGCCGAAGTGCCCAGCGCGCTAGACGGCCACAAGGATCCCGAAGGTGGACGAGCCAACACAATGAGTGGTGGTCGGTGACGACTGTAAAAGGGCGTCCATATAAGTAAGAACCGAAACCACTGAATCGCAAATACTACCGCGAGGCATTCTTGTTCTGTGACAGTGTAATTCTGCTCGGGCCTACTCAAGGAGCAACTTGCGTATGCAATCACGTGCTCGCGGTCACCATAGCGTTGAACTAGGACGGCACCAATTCCTATGCCGCTGGCATCTGTGTGCAGTTTGGTTGGAGCTGATGGGTTGAAGTGTTGGAGAACAGGCTGTGACGTCAGGAGGAACTTCAGTTGACGAAAACAGGAGTCGCACTCCGTAGTCCACTCGAAGGGAGTATTCTTCCGTAGCAAACATGTCAGCGGATACGCGACATCGGCAAATTTAGGTATAAAGCAGCGAAAATAGGAGCAAAGCCCCAGAAAACTGCGGAGCTCCTTCACAGAGCGCGGCACATTGAACATTTCAACGGCTGCTGTCTTCTGGGGATCTGGACGGATGCCCTCCTGATCGACTAGGTGTCCGAGAACAAGGGTTTGTCGGTCTCCGAAGTGGCATTTATTTGAGTTAAGAACAAGGCCAGCGTTTCTTATGCAAGTCAGTACAGTATCCAGGCGTGAATTGTGTTCGCTGAAGGTGCGGCCAAAGATGACGACGTCGTCGAGATAGCACATGCAAATGCTCTACTTCAAGCCACAAAGAACAGTGTCCATAAATTGTTCGAACGTCGCCGGCGCGTTGCACAGTCCAAATGGCATCACGTTGAATTCAAGAAGGCCGTCAGGGTTTACAAAGGCTGTCTTTTCTTTATCTTCAGGATGCATGGGAATTTGTCAGTAGCCCGATCTTAAGTCTACAGAGGAAAAGTAGGAGGCCGAATGCAGACAGTCTATGGCATCATCAATACGTGGAAGTGGGTACACGTCTTTTTTGTTACAGCATTTAATCAGTGATAATCGACGCAAAATCTCCAGGATCCGTCTTTCTTTTTAATGAGAATTACTGGAGCTGCCCATGGACTTACCGACTCTTGAATGATACCGTTTTGAGTCATTTCGTTCCCCTGCTCATTAATAATCCGCCGCTCGAATGGTGAAACACGGTATGGCTTTTGTCTATTCGGATCGGCCAAACCCGTGTGGATAGTGTGACATGTCCGAGAAGCAGGGATCAGAGGACGCTTTGTCTTTCTGCGCAAAGTCGAATGCAGAGACGTGCTTCGAAAGTACATGGACTAATGTTCGGCGTTCACTTGTGCTCAGCGACTTATTCATCATTGACAGAAGAGCCGTTTCAAAACTGTGACTACGATGCTATTCCGGCGCATCTCTAAGCTGGGTCTCCAGTAAGGCCTCGTGTTGTCCACTGACGACGGCTAACTTTAGACCATCTGGCAACATCACGGGTTCTGTAGAGCAATTGACAGTCCATAAACCAGCGCGTCCACGTCTGATCGACACCACACAATGTGGGATCAACACATTCTTTTTCATGCAATTGGTGTACACTGGTTCTACGTTAGCATCAAAGTTGGAGGAATAGCTGTCGCTGCAACCAACAGGTACACGAACGGTTGATAACGGTGATATGATAGTGTCGCCACATACACACAATGCCGTCTCACCATCCACAGGATTTTCCAAGAGTGCTGGCGGAACGTCTTCACTCAAGACTATTGTCCCTGTGCGGCAGTCGACAGTCACACCGCACTCCCTCAAAAAGTCCATACCCAAAATAACATCATGTGTCGCCTGCGGAATAATCACGAACTCCGTTGGGATAACGCGGCCTCCGAGAAACACGTCAGCTTGACACACACCAACAGGATGCAGTGCCTCACCACTCACTCCGCAAAACTTCGAAGCTTGATTCCACTTAAATAAAACCTTCCGCCCTAACGTATTTTTAAAACACGCTCTCATGACCGAAATGGTTGTCCCCGTATCCACCAAAGCCATCACAGGCACATCGTCAACAAAAACACGTACTTTGTTCTTGAGCATCAACACAGGAGGTATTTCAGATATTAGCACGTCTCCGGCGACCTCACCTCCATCGGCCGCGCTTGCTAGTTTTCCTGTGGCAAAGGAGACGTGTTGCGACGCCGTGGTGAAGGAGAACGGGGAACACGAGGCGGTGGAGGCGTCAAGCTCCTGTCAGATGTAGGGGAGTGGTTCCGGAAGCTGCATGTCCAGTAGTCTTCACGAGGCAGCAGGTGTGTTGCCCTAGGGTCGTCGTGCGGTCGATCAGACGATCGTGTGGAGTGTTGAGGTGGGCCATGGTACATTTCTCGAGGGTCGTCGCGAAGTCGTTCGGAAGGCCGTGCAAAGTGTGGTGGGTGGCCATACCGTGGGGCTAGACATCGACGGTTGCAAAATCGCGAAATATGTCCTGGAACACCACAGCAGTAGCAAACCAAGAGAGGTCGAAATTCTGTTTGTTTGTCAATGAATCGAACATCGTCTTCCCTGGCGTAGTGGTTTGGTTCGTCCCATATATCAGAAGGGTAGACCGGGCGTCGAGAAGAAGGTGGACGCTGAGGGCGCCGGTCATGGCGAGAAGCTGGCAACCGTGGTGCTCTCCTTGGTTGTGGGGGTGCGCTGTACTCAACAGCTGCTGCACTGACCATCGATTGCCAAGGGTTCGAAGAAGGCGGAGGCGCAGGTACAGCCTCACGTGGCACATATATCGAATGTTGGTCGTTTATAGAATGGTGATCAACTGCTGAGTGTGTCTGTTCTTTATACCGAAAAAGTTCTTCGCGAACGATCTGACGAATCGTCGAGGACAGGTCTGGGCAGGAGCTCGTGTAGATGCTGGCAACCGTTGTAACATTTCTGAGCCGGCCGAACTTTGGAGCAATCCTGCGCATTTTCAGCTGTTCGAAAGTTCGGCAATGCCGAATCACGTCAGACACCGAGCTCAGATACTCTTTTCCCGATGAGAAAATTATAGACAACTTCGGCTATGCCTTTCAGCAAATGCCCTACTTTGTCTTTTTCTGACATCTGATCATTGACCACCTTGCAGAGCTTCAGCAACATCCTCCATATACGTGGTACATGTCTCACCTGGTAGCTGCGCGCGTTGAGACAATGTTTGCTCAGCCCGCTTTCTTTTGATGCTCGAGTCGCCGAAACACGCTTTCAGCTCCGCAACAAAAACGTCCCACGTCGTCAGTGTGTCCTCGTGGTTGTCGTACCACACAAGCGCAGTATCCGTAAGGCAGAAGACCACATTGCTGAGCTGAGCGGCGGCATCCCAGCCGTTGGACTTGCTGACTCGCTTGTACTGGACGAGCCACGCGTCGACATCTTCTCCTGATTTTCCTCCGAAGGTTGGCGGGGCTCGGTAGTAGGGCACGGAACCCTTGGAGTTGGCCTTGAAGCGTTAGATGGCTGATCTTGGGCCATTACGATCGGCGCAGGCGGGAGTCCGGCAAGGCGGCGGCTGCGGCGAAGTCCTGGAAGTGAAGCTCCCGTCGTTGGATTTGTCATACCCAGCACCTCCACCAATCTGTTACGCACAAGGAGGACCAGGACGTATACGGCTGAAGGGGCCGTTTATTTTGGTCGTGAAGAGAAGCGCCAGAGCCGCCAACATGTTGATGATCGCAGTGTCGTCGTCTTCCTTCTTCATCCAGCTTCGGGCAGCCAGCCTGTTTACCCATCTTCGTTTTCTTCCCAGGCATGCGCAACAATATGATCAAGCGTGCATACTTCTTTCTTACATGCCTTGCAAACAACATCCATATCTTTTATATCGTACCATTCTTTTACCTGTGCCGGTGAGTAATAAGACTGTGTCTGTAATGGTCTAAGTGTGACCGCTTGTGCTCTGTTTAGTCTACTGTGAGGGGGTGCAAACTCTCTCCTCCCCAGGTAGTAATGTTTAATAACTCCATTATATGTCATGGGCGTATCCCGTTGTAGATTTTCGAATCCAGCAGAATCAAAGCCACGTGTAAAAGCGTCCCGGTCTGTAAGTTCGCGGGCAACGCTGTTGGCCCGTTCATTTGGATTCTTGAGAATGTCATCGAGTGATGCAAGGTGCGCTGCGAATCAATATATGTATAGTGTATCAATGGCCTGTTTACTATTAATAATTCGAACTGCTCGTGGTGTGATCCTGCCCCTGCTGAAGGCTCTGATGGCTGGTTTTGAGTCACTGTATATCTCGGGTGTATCGATCATCCGTCAGGGCCAACGCGATAGCAACCTGTTCAGCGACTTCCGGTTGGAAGTGTAAACTGTGGCGCAGTTGGTGCCCATTACGTCTGCCGAAACTTGCTACCCTACGCGCCACGAGGATAGGAAACTTCAAGCTGAACATTGCTTGCCCTTCGTCACGCGGGCACGCGTTCTAAGATGAAGGGGATGACGTGCGACGATAAACGGCACCACGTAGTTAGCCAACATATAAAGCGGCGTTTTGACGTAGCTTTTCTACATAGACATTCGTGCTCTGACCAGGATCATAAAGAGATGTTGGCCCACCAGAACTGTGCAGCCCCCGAAATTTTTTCCCCTTGGCATACAGAGTGAAAAAATGAAAATTTTGGGCGGTGCCTCCCCTCCCCTGTCGTCAATTTATCATCGAAAAAAAAATTCTGCATACGCCCCTAGCTCGTGTCCCAGCAGTGTCACAGCAACACGTGACGCGGCGAGAGTTATCCGAGGTGATATGCGTAATTTTTATGACCTGGTTGTTCGAATCGAACGGTGAGTTTGTACGCGGTTTTAGATCGAACTAGCTCATGGCGGAGTTCGATCCGGTGGTGTGCGGCCTGAACACCTTTACTGCGCATGCGCAACAGCTGGCCCAGCACTGCCACAACGCACTGAAGTGCTAGCGCGTTCTGACAGTGCTTCTGGCGTTCTGCCGCGTTCGGGCTTGTGCAACGGGCTTGGGTTGCTCTCCCCCTCACTCTCTCCCAGCAGTCATGTGATGGCGTCGGGGAACGAGATTCTGCAGGCGCTCCCACGTGGCGTGACAATGAAGCCGCGTGGCATGCTTCATGTCAAAGCGCGATGCTCTTTGTTGACAATGTGGGGTTTTACGCAGCAAAACACGATATTGTCACGTCACCTCAGAGGTCCAGGCGAGTTTTGTTGGTTGTAGAGCAGCAGGGATCTCGGAAAAAACGCGTCGTTTCAGTTAGCTTTTAAAAGGACAGCTCGCGCACTTTTTTCTGTCGCAACCTGTGCCACTAGTCATGTATTTGACACACCACTACTGGGGGAAATGAGATTATGAGAGATGTCGTAGAGGAGGGTTCTGAAAAATTTTGACCATCTGGTGTTCTTTAACGTGCACTAACATCGCACAGTACGTGCACGGCCCTCTACTATTTAGACTCCATCGAAATGCGACCACCATGGGCGGAGCGAACCCACAATTGCCTTCGGGTTGGCAGCCGAGCTCCGTAGCCACTGTTCCACTGAGGCTGACGCCAGTATCAGGATGATTAGAAAATTTATTTATTTATTTATTTATTTATTTATACTGTCAACCCTCACTTGAGGGTCATTACAGGGAGGGAAGCATAGGATATGGAAAGTAATACAGACATTGATATTTTCAGCAACTTTGAACAATAACACAATAGCATATTCATTCCTCGGCAAAGTAAACATCAAGCGCACATTCAAATTTTTTAATGTCAGAATTTTCAACAATATGTCGCGGCAATTTGTTCCACGCTTCTATAACATCAGGGAAAAAAGATTTGCGAAAGACGTCCGTGCGAGCACCGAAGGGGCGAACTGCCGCGTCATGATTGATCCGGCTGCTGAGCTTATGCGGGGGGTGTACGTAAATTGTTCTATCTATTTTTATTTGACCATGCAATATCTGGAAAAATACTTTTAGGCGCTGCTTTTGTCGTCTAACTTCTAGAGATTCCAAAACCACTTAGTTTTAACATCTCGGTAACCGAATCAGTCCTTTTATACTTCGAACATATGAATCGCGCGGAAAGTCTCTGAATTCGTTCCAGTTTATCTATCAAATCCTTTTGGTGGGGGCTCCAGGCAGCACAAGCATATTCTAAAACAGGGCGCACAAATGTTTTATATGCAAGCAGCTTGACGTCTTTTGTAGCATTCGGTAATTTAGCACGCAAGAAACGCAGTTTTCTTTAAGAGGCACAGCATACATTCTCGACATGTGCACGCCATTTCAAATCATTCGTAATATGCACTCCCAAATATTTAAATGCACACACCTGCGGTAAATAATTAGGTCCAATGCTGTACGTAAATGGTAAAAAACGTGTTCTTGGTAGTTATATGCGTATATGTTGTCTTAGAATAATTTATTTTCATCTCCCATTTATCGCACCATGTTGAAAAATCATCAAGACAATCATTAATTACAATTTGGTCATTCACACACGTCACTGGGGCATAGATTAAACAATCATCAGCAAACAATTAATTTTTACAGGAGGGTTAACAATGTCAACAACATCATTTATATACACCAAAAACAGCAATGGGCCCAACACGGAGCCTTGGGGCACACCGGAATAAACATCAAGTGATTCAGACTCAAACCCATCAATTCGTACCGACTGCTTGCGGTTCGTTAAGTATGCCTCAATCCACTTCAGGATATTTTCGTTTACGCCTGTTCGTTTGAGCTTGAAGAGCAATTTATGGTGGGAGACCTTATCGAAGGCTTTTGCAAAGTCTATGCATATCACGTCGACTTGTTCTCTGTTATCTACGGCAGCGGCAAAATCGTGGAGAGTTTCAATCAGTTGAGATAACGTGGAAAGCCCTTGCCTAAACCCGTGCTGTTGCCTACATATCAACCCATTTGTCTCCAAGAAAATAGCCATCTGTTTGGCAATGACATGTTCAAAAACCTTACAGCAAACACACGTCAGAGACACTGGCCTGTAGTTGGTAAAAAGCATCCTGTCGCCACTTTTAAATACCGGTTTCACAATGGCGCTCAGCCAGTCTTTTGGAAGCGAATGTGTCAAGAGTGACTTTTCGAAGATAATGACTAAGTAAAACGACATCCAATCCGCATACGCCCTCAAAAAACACAGTTGGTATTCCATCCGGTCCATTAGCCTCTTTTCGTTCAAATTAAGTAGCTGCTGAAACACGCCCGCTTGATCAAATGAAACTGGATCCATGGCGCAATGTGCAAGTATCGGCCGTTTCCTTATCTTCATCCGAGAGTGCATCTTTGTAAATACAGATTGGAAAAAGCGATGAAACCATTAGCTATATCTTGTTTCTGGTTTACAACATCAGAGCCAACCGCGATATGTTCAATCGCTTCTTTGCGATCGCTCAAGTATAGCCAAATTTTCTAGGCGAAGTGCGCAAGAACCCAGAAAGCGTTCATTTTGAAGAACTTTTTTTTGGACTTGGAGATTTGGATTTTCAACGCTGCTCGTAGTTGGGAAAGTCTGCTCAGAGTGGCCTTGTCTTTTGCGTAATCTCTTTATTTTGCGTTTTTAGTGTGATAACATCTCTAGTGATCCAGGGGTTATCTTCCTTGTTTTTTTTAATCGAATGCGAACAAAAATGACAATTTCGTCAGCCGATATGTCGTATGTTTTTTTGGTTCCGCTATAAGGAGGCACTGTACGTATGATAGGAAGCGGCTTCAACTTTAGCCTCATTATGCTGGAGGTTAAACATTTTAAATAAATATTACGATTTTCGTGACGTTTACAAAAATATGCCGTAACTAGCTACTAGTAGTGCGTTAGCTCGGTGTTTCGATCCGTCCACGATTTGAGAACTGTGGCGTAGCCAGGGTCGTGGAGAGCTGGCAGTTCAATATATCAGTAAATTAGGCTCTCTACGGCCAACTTACCGAAGATAA
>WOVY01009665.1:0-87768 GCA_013436015.1 Rhipicephalus annulatus
TTTCATCTAGAGATATTTGGCAGGGAGCCCTGTAGCGCCTTCATCATCACTTAGAGACAACCACTGCGCCACTCGTGCTGGGAGCTCGAGGCGCGTGCTAGAAGAAAACCATTCCTGGCGGCTAGGACGCAGGCAGCCTTCACCGCTACACTTTGGCTTTTTATAATACATTGCGAGATTCATCACGTCTCTCTGCCTCTCGCTACAATCACGTGAACTATTTAGAAATTTAAAGTATGAAATATTGATAACAAAAAGAAAGCGATTAGTGCGCTTATTAGTTTTTTAGTGCACCAGTAGTGAGCAGTAGCACTAAATTTTATTCGCGCATGCGATTCACGATGATGAAAGTTTTCCTGGCTTATGCCCATCAAGATTAGGGTAGTGTTCTGCGATCGACTAACAAGAAACGATTTGCTAAACAGCTTCGCCTTAAAGACTATCCGGCTCTCAACTACCAACCAGACCCATGCCAAAAAGTAGGACGCCTGTCGAGCAGCCTGTGGAACGGGAAGGCAGTAGAGACCAGGCACGAGCCACTTCGAGAGAAGAAGAAGAAGAGAAGAAGAGCTTGGCTGTGGGTCGGCGTTCCGGATAACTTCGGAAGATGAATGCTAAAACGGACGTCTCGGTGCAGAGAAGATCACCTCACTCTTCTCGCACCAGCTCACCGACGCCACGGAAGAGCTCCGCCGCGAAGAAGCCGTCGGAACCGGCTGGTCAGCAGGGACCCCTCGACGAGAGTCCCAAAGCGGCGCCCAGCGCTTCAGAGAGCCCCGCGGACGGAGACTCGAGCCATGCACCCAGGCGTAGCGACTCCATCGGCAGCTCGGTGCTCGCTCACATGCATGACCTGGTGAGTGCGCGTGGTGTTTTAATTCGTTTTCGCGTTACTGCGCGTGTCAACGTGGCTCTGACTTGTATAATACTTCGTCGAAGGGAAGAAAAATAATTACTACAGTATTTCGTCCTTGTGGAAAAATTGTGACTTTTAATGCTTTGACAATCTGGAGAGGGTTTCACCTCAAGTCCTTGGCCTCTCTGGCGATGTTGCGACCTTTAAGGATTGCCTTTTAGATAAATCTGACATTTGGTGCTTCGCCTTTCAGGAGAAACAGTGACTGTATTACTTCGCCTTCCGCGCGAGCTATGTTTTCATTGATTGATAGATATGTGGGGTTTAACGTCCCAAAGCCACCATAGGATAGTGAGAGACCCCGTAGTCGAAGGCTCCGGAAATTTCGACTACCTGGGATTAACGCGACCCAATCTGAGCACACGGGCCTACGAAATTTCCGCCTCCATTGGAAATGCAGCCGCCGAGTCTGGATTCGATCCCGCGACCTGCGGGTCAGCAGCCGAGTACTTTAACCACTAGACCACCACGGCGGGGCCTCCGCAAGAAATTGAGTTCCTTATCGGACATCATCAAGCACTCTTAACTCAGACTGCTCTCCCATACTCCTTGTATAAATAATAATAATATCTGGGTTTCTACGTACGAAAAGTACGATATTATGAGAGACGCCGTAGTGAGGAGCTCCTGAAATATTGGTCATCAGGTGTTAACGCCCACAGTACGCGGGCCTCAACCATTTCGCCTCCATCAAATTGTGCGCGCCGTGGCCGGGATCGAAACCCTCGACCTTTGGGTCAGCAGCCGAGCACTGCAGCCGCTGTTCCACCGAGGTGCACCCTAGTTCTAGCATGGAAGGCTTCACAACCAGGCGTCACACAATGCGAGTTGCATAAAGTGTGGGTGTTCCACTGAACCAACACACTTATCAAGCTTCTTCTTCTTCTTATTCACCTAGTAACTGTGGCGCATACCCACTTGAGGCATAATTCTTCATTCTCGTCAGCCAACTGCATGAAAGTATTGCGCAATGTTCTTAACAAGTGTGTAATGGATATCAGGCTTCTCCGAAGAATGACGAAGGCTAGCATAGTGAATGCCTGCAAGTGGGCTTGTAGCAGCGTTAAGAAAATGCTCTGAGCTTTCACTGTGACAGTGCTGCACGTTCCATGTCAGGCATTCTCCGGCTGGAAACCCCCGAGACACCGCAGCAGAAAGGGCTGATTGATGATATCTTGCTGGACGTTGTAGCCTGGGTGCATCGTCTTTACCCGGAAGTGTCCACACCATCTTCGACCAAATTGTGAACCTCGTTACAAAATTTGCACTGGAACGGAAATCTTCTGAATGCCACTTTCTGTAAATATGGTGTCTGGGAAAATCCGGTCCGTCTGTAACTTTCACCACATAACCTCGTCTTTCTTACTGTGTGATCTGTCCGTTCCCGGTATACTTGCTGATTATTAAGCCTGTAGTGTGCTACGATTTCATGATATGTGCGCATATCCTATCTTCTTTTTGTAAGTTGGAAGGTTCCGGGGATAGACCAGTAGCTGAGACCTAAGGCGACCAAATGAGCCCCCAGCCCCACCGTGGTGGTCTAGTGGCTAAAGTACTCGGCTGCTGACCGCAGGTCACGGGTCGAATCCCAGCAGTGGCGGCTGCATTTCCAATGGAGGCGGAAATGTTGTAGGGCCATGTGCTCAGATTTGGGTGCACGTTAAAGAACCCCAGGTGGTCAAAATTTGTGGAGCCCCCAATACGGCGTCTCTCATAATCATATGGTGGTTTCGGGACGTTAAGCCCCAACAAATCATAATCAATCAATCAATCAATCAATTAATAACCAATCAGTCAAATGAGCCCCTCTCACAGTCCCTGGTGAGCTGGTGCTCGGACGAGCAGGACCATCTCTCGGGGTCCACCCGCCATGTTTAATATACGGAGGGCAGTCTCCTTCAGCTTCCGCGGTTCATGATTTCTCACGGCGTTTTTAGAGTCCCTGATATCAACCGGGACCCATTTTGGCTGATGGCTAGGGTTAGAGCAACTTGATCGGCCTCTACAACCTCGACACTTCTGACTGCGCAGCACGTGCACCATTAGGGCGCCGTTTTCTCTGACTACCATTGCCATGTGTGCACTCCCAGAAAGGAGAAAGTGAGAATTTAGAAAGATTTCGCAAAGCGATTGAAATAAAGAAGTAAATAAAAAAATAATAAATAAATAAATAAATATATAATAAATAAGGTCAGGCATGTATGTACATGTGCCCAACTTCACTTTTTCTCATTTTTGTGATAGGGAGGTGCACCTAAACTTTTTTTAAGATCTGCTCGCCTGCTCACTCTGTCTACAGGCTTTGCCATCTGAAGAGGACCAGCATCGCTCCGGCGTATCACCTGGCGGCATGCGGCGGTGGTGGCGTTGCGATCGTGGGCCCACAACCATGGCCCCACTCGGCGTGGTGGCTCTCACCGTCTTCGTGCTCGTCGCATACTTCGTGATCTCGTCTATTGTGCGCAAGCCGCACCGGACGCCTTCCAGATTGAGAGCTGCAGTCCAGGCAAGTCAGTTAATCGCATTTCTACGAGGAACCAGTAGGCCTATAACAGTCTCTGCGCAACCGTCCAGTGACAGTACTTCGAACCAATCAGAGAAGCCGAGGCATCCTTCTGGTATAACAATAGTTGCGAAAAGAAAGTTGGCCGCATATCACCTTGCTTCGCTACAAATGTCATTGAAAGACACAGTCTTCGATGTGGATGCGCTGCGTGAGATATGAACGCCATCTGGCATGCCATCGGGAAACATGAGTTTGTGTAGAACCAGGATCACTGCCAGGTGGCAGCAACGTGTTGTCGGCCAGAGCACTTTTAGATGCGGAAGCATCTTATACTCGCGCCTTGTAGTGCGCCGTCCGCGCCGTCGCCCGTCCGACACGTTCTCGAACATTCGACGCTGACGCGCGCGCATGCGCCGTCGCGCCGTCGCCCACATCTGTGCCGCGCGCGCTTCTCCTTCGAGAACATTCGACAGCTGACAGCGCATGCGCCGTCGCGCCGTCGCCATCTGTGCCGCGCGCGCGCTTCTCCTTCGAGAACATTCAACAGCTGACAGTGCATGCGCCGTCGCGCTGTATATATACTCAAGGTCGGCGCTCGCTCGCTCAGTTGCCGCTCGTCGTGGTTTGTACGGCGCGTCGACGTCCAAGGTCGCGGTGAAAT
Organism: Rhipicephalus annulatus; assembly: GCA_013436015.1. NCBI lineage: Eukaryota > Metazoa > Arthropoda > Arachnida > Ixodida > Ixodidae > Rhipicephalus > Rhipicephalus annulatus. Next base: position 4,084 of record WOVY01009665.1, read on the forward strand.
GAATTCCAACGAATCCACAAACACAATGATCGACGTCCCTTCGACCAGCGCCGTCCTTTCGCATACGTGTGTACGTGTTCACTCATTTAACACCCCCCTCCTACAACCACGTAACCAATTTAGCCATCGACCCAAGTAAGTCGCAATTTAACACCCCATTTCACAACCACGTTAACCAATTTAGCCATCGACCCAAGTAAGTCGCACTTAACACCCCGTTAACCAATTATATGCTCCGCATCCTCCTCAGTGTTCCCGAGGGAAGCTGCGGGCATTTTTTTGTGCATAACGCCGAATTTTTAGCGTGGCAAGAGAAAACTTGGGGATTACGTATAGTTATGTATTTTCCAGTAAAGGAACACACGACCGATCTATTTTTCATGTTGCGACTGAGATATGCGTAGTAGTATTAGCTTTTTGACGACAATGTTCACAAGTATCTACGCAGTCGCCAGATCAAGATGGCCGGGCATTCAAGGAAGTGCTTAAACATTGGGCGGGTGGATGAATCGCATCCAAGAGAGACTATCATCTTCAATAAGTAAAAAAAGTATTCGAACAGTAGATACGCACAAACGTTGGTCGACTGATATGAAGTATCAGTAGGTAGTAAGGTTTGTTGTAGACTCGTCGTGAACTCGTTCACAGCGTAATTTTGTCAACAGGGACTGATCAAGTGTGAGGCCCACGGGACAGCTTCATGCTCTCAAATAGAGTATCTAGTACTCTAAATCGTTACCCACGTTTTCTAAACACAAAGAAATGACCGAATCTCACTTCTGCCGAATAGCAGTCCAGCTCCGCCATGATGACGAATTAGCGGTTTTTATCATAGTGGTGCTAAGTCAGCTCGAAAAAACTCAAGTTAGATTGGAGGCTATGGTAGCCGCAAAACAGCGGCAAGCACGTCAAGTGGCGCTAGCTATGACGGATAAAAAACAACAAACGCGCAATCCACGTTCTGCGAGAATCTGTGAGCGCCCTTCGGCACTCGCTAAGCCTAAAGCATTGATCACTTCAGTGTGGCTCTTGAAAGCGGTGTCGACTCTACGTACATTTTTTTACTGACGAAGCTTGAGAACACGAATCGAAAGCAAACAAAAACAGAACTTCAGAGATCACGAGCCATAAAACGCACTGTGGCTACTTCGTAGATTCGAGCTCGACTCGATGGCAACCACTTTTGGCTGTGGGCCACGTTTTAATTCTCAAAAATGTGCCATTCACACCGGCATTTCGCTACGCGCGCGAAGCATTTCATGCATACCGGAATACCTAATAGACCAAAATGAGCCAATAATGTCTTAATTTTAGCAGATAAATGCCGAGTCCCTTGTCACAATGTCCAAATCGATCGCTTCAGGGAACTAAGATATAAACGATGACGATTGTAATAGTTGACCTCAAAACGATGTCGTTGTGAGCTCGCGCTATAGCAATCTTCACTTCGCTTCATTTTTTGAAAAGATTCCCATCTAGGGCTATCACATAAGGGGTCGGTGTTAACGAAAACTATACATGGGTGTTATTAATAGCTTCAGCAAACATAGATAAGTTAATGATGGTACAGATGGCGTGAGGAAGGCCGTATTAGTCCTTTTCTGCTAGTATGAAAAAAAAGAGGCTTGGAATGCAGTGGTTCGCGTACGTGGTATTTTGACCAGTGTGATGAGATATGTGAGATTTTGACCAGTAAGATTTTGACCACTGCGATGAGATATGTGAGAAGGGGGCGTGATGTATGTAAGATAATTCAGTGAACTGAAATATAACATGAAAATAAAAAGGGCGGCAAACCTTTGGCAGGAACCAAGAGTTCCCAAACCCGATTCTGCATTGAGAGATGAGATGCTGATATCATATGACTGTGCAGAATGAACCTGGGAGCCCGATTTCTTAGGCCTCACAAATGATTTGTGTTCAAGCATCTTGACATGGGTCGGGGTACGGTGTAAGGGACGTCTGAGAAATTCAAGTGATTTATTAGCAGCTGAAATAATTTCAGTAGTGTGATGATGCCAGGACTGATGATCAGCCTAAGTGACACCGAGGTACTTGAATGATTAAGGTGATTGAATAGGAACATTAGCGATAGAATAAGGAAACTTTAAAAAGTCATGGCGGAAAGAACAGGAAACAAGTTTACATTTATTGGGATTAAGGTTGATTTGCAAACGATTACATGATGTTTGCACGTTGTTAGGGTCATGCTGAATTATTGTTTGGTCCACGGGGTTGGTTACTGATCAGTAGATCACGCAGCCATCTGCAAACATACGAAATTAAGTTACACGATACATAAAAATGATAGATCGTTAATATAAATAAGAAGAGCAGGGTCTTAGAACAGACCTTTGCGGGGCACCTGAAAGCGACAGGGGATCGGTTATAAGAGTGATTATTAACAAACACGAATCGGGAGTGATTAGTCAGGGAAGATGTTAATATTGCAAGTACGTTAGACTCTCGATTTAGCAAAATAATTTAAGAGTTAGGCGTTGATGAGGGCAGCATCAAATGCTTTGGCGAAATTTAGGAAGAGAGCACCAGTCTGAGTGTTGCAGGTTAGAATTCTGATACGTCACGGTTGTTGTACCCGTGGCGTATGAGCAATAAAACTTCAGTTTTTAGCCAGCGCCCGTGTCTGTATCTTTCTTTGCGTGTGTCCGTTCTCACCAATGCACGCTGTTTACGCCTCGACAGGCCCTGGAACTGTCTCGTCCATGATGCAGTTACATTATTGGGACAGGTGTTCTTGTACTATCGCCACGTCTGCGACAGCAATATGAGATGAAGTCTGCTGAACCAACGCGTAAATGACGCGCACGCTTTTATCTCCGTCGTTTCGATCTCGGTGTGGCGCTGTGAATGTACTGAAAACTCAGGTTCTCCTATAGACCGTTTACTGGAGCGTTCTGGAGTCTTCTTCAAGACTCTTCTCCTTGAAGAGCCTGGATACCTGCAGCACCGTTTATTTCTGTGGCTCGAACACTGCACCGTGCACCCTGTGCTCTCGCTGCTCAGTGGAATATTTTTTCTGCGATGCTTGCGCAGTTGCTTCGCGCGGTGGCAGTCCTGCTCCGGCTCCTTTTTTCAGGACCCCCAGCTTCACTTTCGCAGTTTGAAGCAGTGCTTTCACTTTCGTTTTCAGGCGACCATCCCTTTGTTTTGTGACAGAGTCATCCAGTTCTTCCAAGTTGAGCGGAACAATGTCGTGACGTGCAGCCTGTGCAAACAACGACTGGGGCCCCACAGGAAACAATAGATTGCTGGCTTCACCCCGAAGAGGTCGGAGGAGTCATTGTTGCTGATAGGCAAGGTGTAGGCGAGGATTTTTCATTTGTCCGTTTCCCTCAGTTGGTCACTGACAGCAGCGCGCTCATCTTCTTCGATAGTGTTGTTCATAGCTTCTACTACTTCGACTTCCATCTGAACTTTCGGGATTTGTTATAGACTGATACTCTTCTCTCGGTTCTTCCTGCCACTTCGAAACTGATCCACTGGCTCATCCTCGCCTACCCAATAGTGTAACAGCTGTCCGTGAGCTCCCTCTTCAGGTTCCTCTTCAAATGATTCCTGGTGAAGCTCCTTGTTCACGCACGTCATCACCACTGATTGGGCGTTAATGATTTCCACTTTGATTGAGATGATTCCATTTCTCTCTGTACTCGCTGACAATCCGCTTTCGTGCTTAGAATGTGAGCCTTCTTTCGTAACTTGGGATGTCTCTTTCCATGTCTTTGGGGATGCTGTTACAGTTGTTGACAATTCTACACAAGCCAGCTCCGTTGTGGTTTGCATTGTCGCGTCGCAAGAAAGCGCAGAATAGGTCGTGTCGCGATAGCTGAAAAGGCTGGTGATATTCAGAGAGAAAGTACTGCCCCTCAGCAATTGCATACACTATCTTCTCATGATAGTGTGCCGCATCCTCGAGTTCTTGGTCAACTGCCTCATTTGCAGTTACGTCGAGGATTAGCTTGGTCAACGGGCAGAGCTCAGCTTCTCTAGTCGTCCAAACGGTGATTTGCCTGTTCACATCGTGTTTCACGGTTTCAGAGTCCCACAGTTGTCCTATCAGGAGCATAATATTTCGTGAGACGCTGACCCTGACAATCCCACGCACCTTCCGAAGACGCTCAGCTGATGACATTGTAGTCCTAGAACGAGCACTCCCGGGTTTCGGCCCCAAATGTAAAAAAGACAGGGACCGACGGCATGCTCACCTCCTCCAGCCTTCAACGCTACTCTGAAGCATAATGATGATTTTAGGCGTACGGTGCGAAACTGTCCTCGTCTTTCATTTTAAGCAATTATATTCATATTGTGATTTTGGGACGTAAAACCCCAGGTATTACATTAATAAATAATAAATTAGATATTAAAAGAGGACCCTTCCCCTACGTGAACTCTATATAGCGTTTTTTTCGAAAGCAGCTTCAAGAAATATTGTGGCTTAGTGTTGAAACACCTGCTTTCAAAACAGACGACCTGCATTGGATTCCCGCTCGGATCGCAAATTGTCTACTTTCTTTGCACCTTTCTCAATTTTTCGTCATTGACAAGATGAGGCTTTTCCCTCATGCCCAATGACGCCGCCATGGCCGACACCAACGCCAGAGTTTCGGAGAAATTAGCTGTTTAACGCTACAGCATACAAAAATTGACAACCATATTGACACAATGTGACTTCAAGTTACGCGCGCTAGCAAATGCTTGTGCCTTCTAGATGATTTGCGATGCACGAGCCTGCGGGACCCAGCTGCGCGCGAACCGGGTTGAAAGAAAAGAAGAACGTAGAAGAAGAGGCAGAAGGCAATCCTCGAGAAAATCTTGCTGTGCTATAATTCTCGGGCACAAGTTCGCCCAGCCTACGTTAGCTTATTAAAAGAGTTTATTGAAAAGTGCGTTACATATCTGGTGGAAGTGCTGGGTGTGATGCCAAGCCCCTCTCGAGTGACGGAGCACAGTCCAGAACCACAGTGATTTCGACCCAACGAGCTGACGCCTGTTCATCAGCGCTGCAGTCGACGCCTACGTGGTGAGGGTCCTGAATTTTCACCTTTATCGACTTCGCTTGGAACATCAACGGCTGTGAACGGGTACGCAACCGACATGACAGCTCAGGTCACTCCAGCCAACATTGTCGTAAACCAGCCAATTCTACCAAAGCCTTTCCACGGTGAAAGCTACGAGGACGCAGAGGACTGGCTTGAGCACTTTAAACGCGTCGCAAAGGCTAACGGATATGGGAAGAGCGCAAACTTGGAAGTGTTTACTTCGCTCTGCAAGTAGCGCACAAACGTGGTATCAAAACCACGAAGCCACCTTCCGGTCATGGAATGATTTTCGACGGGAGCTGCTCGCTGCTTTCCCGAACACAGACCGCAAAGAGAGAGCTGAAGCTGCGCTCCAGACAAGAAATCAGCGCAATAACGAAACTGTCGCCATGTATCTGGAAGACATGTCTCGCTTATTCCGCCGAGCGGATCCAAATATGAGCGAAGACAGGAAGCTGCGCCATCTGATGCGAGGCGTGAAGCAAGAACTCTTTGCCGGAATAATTCGAAGCACGCCGTGCACCGTCGCCGAGTTTTGTTCCGAGGCGACTACAATGGAAAGAACGCTACAACAGCGAGCAAGGTTATACAACCGGGATGCAATCGTCACTTCCCTGGACATGTTGCCACCAGCCTTCGGAAACGGCATGGAAGCACTACGCGAGATGGTGCGGTCTGTTGTGCGAGAAGAGCTGCAGAGGCAGCGTCTTGACCAGAACGCTCCAATGCTTTCGTCTCTGGCCGATGTGATCCGTGAGGAGGTCAGGCAGGTGGTACGTGAACCTTCGAGCAACGCACAGCCAGGGCCGCCACTACAACAGAAGATGAGAATGACGTATGCTGATGTGCTACTGCGAGGACCTCCCGGACGTGCAGACGTCGCGGCGGCTACACGTATGCAGTACCCGATGCCACCGAGCACCCTGCAGCCAACGCCAGAGAGGAGACTAAGGAAGAGCGATGTCTGGTGCACTCCCGACAGGATACCGCTGTGTTACCACTGTGGGGAGCCTGGTCATCTCTACCGAACGTGCCACTACCGCCAGGCAGGACTACGTGGTTTTCGTGTTAATGCACCTCGACCACGAAATGGTGATCGTCCCTTCGAAATTGAAGAATACCTGTCAGGTCGTCAAACCTCAAGTGGCTTCCAACGACACCAACCTCGGGCAACGACAACGGGGAGGTATAGATCGCCTAGCCCCCGACCTTCAGCAAGCTCCCCAAGGTCTCGTTCCCCAAGCCCGCGTCGGGAAAACTAGAGTCAGCGACCTGTGGAGGCAAGGCCGCTGTCGACGCTAATGCAGAAAAACCTTCATTGCTGACTCTGAACGATGACCGATTCAGAAACTGGTGCTTCGATAGTGACGTTGCTTCCGATTTACGTGTGTTCGTTGACGGCTACGAAGTCATCGGACTGGTAGATACCGGCGCAGATTATTCAGTGATGAGTAGTGGACTTTCTAAAATACTAAAAAAATGCTGACTCCTTCCTTGGAAGGGACCACAAGTTCGCACAGCAGGAGGGCTCCTCATCGACCCTACTGGAATATGCACAGCAAGGATCGGAATACGGGGTTTCACGTACGTCGCCAGTTTTTTTGTGCTGCCGGAATGCTCAAGAGACATGATTATCGGCATAAATTTCTTACAGCTAATGGCGCTGTAATTAACTTGCGAGAATCTTCCGTCTCATTCTGGACTAGGCACGCGATTGGTACCTTTGAAACGGAAGAAAACGTATATGACCTTTGTATTGCAGAAGATGGCGTCATGGTTCCGCCAAGATCGAGCATATCTGTCGCAGTAAACAACAAAGGATTCAGTGAATTCGAAGGATTTGCTGACAACAACACTGTCTTACTACTCCAAAAAGGGATCTGCATGGCACGAGGCCTTGTTAAGTTACGTGACGGATGTGCAAATGTTCTACTCACAAACTTTGGAAATGAGGTGCAGCACGTTGCAAAAGGAACCGTTATTGCCAGTCTGAATGATTTCGTCCAGGTTACAGAGCTGCGAACTTTTGAAACCAATGATTCTTATTTCGAAGACGTGGAGTCTGTCCTTGCAGCCATCGACATTGAGCCAGGCCTACTACCAAGCGAAAAAGAGCAAATAGAGGGTCTTTTAAGGGAATTCGCCGAATGTTTCTCGTTGTCATCTAAGGTTCGACGCACTCCTGTCACTAAGCATCGCATCATTGTCGACGAGTCAGTGAGGCCAATACACAGCATCCCTACCGAGTGTCACCAAAAGAAAGAGAAGCTATTGGTATTCAGGTTAAAAAAATGCTCAAAGACGATGTAGTCCAGCCTTCATCAAGTCCATGGGCGTCACCTGTTGTTCTTGTGAAGAAAAAAGACCAAACCTTACGTTTCTGCGTTGATTATCGGAAGCTGAATGCCGTCACCAAACGGGATGTTTATCCTCTGCCAAGAATTGATGACACCCTGGATAGGCTGCGAAATGCCAGGTATTTTTCCTCATTGGATCTTAAAAGTGGTATTGGCAGATAGAAGTGGACAAAAGAGATCGCGAAACGACAGCGTTTGTGACACCGGACGGTTTATACTAGTTCAAGGTACTCCCTTTTGGCCTTTGTTCAGCACCCGCCACATTTCAACGGATGATGGACACAGTGCTTTGTGGTCTTAAATGGCAGTCATGCCTGGTTAATCTCGACAATGTTGTAGTTTTCTCTGCTACCTTTGAGCAACATTTAGAAAGGCTCCGGGCCGTGCTCACTGCGATCAAATCAGTGGACTTGACGATAAAACCGCAGAAATGTCATTTCGGCTTCCGTGAGCTCCTTTTTCTCGGCCATGTCATCAGTGCAGAATGCGTCCGCCCAGACCCTGCAAAAACTGAGGCCGTAGCAAGGTTTCCGAAGCCAACAGATAAAAAGGCTGTTAGGCGATTTTAGGTCTCTGCGCCTATTATCGACGGTTCGTTAAAAATTTTTTACGAATTGCTGAACTACTGACACGGCTGACAAAAGAGAAAATACCTTTCTTATGGCTTGCCGAACAAGAGTATGCCTTCAATGAACTATGAAAGTGCCTTCAAAGCCATCCTGTTCTGGCGCTTTTGACGAGGAAGCGGAAACCGATATCCACACGGATGCAAGCAATTTAGGTCTTGGGGCCGTGCTCATCCAATGGCAAAACGGACAAGAACGAGTCATTGCGTATGCCAGTCGCACTCTTTCGAAAGCTGAGGTGAACTACTCAGCGACCGAGAAAGAATGCCTTGCCGTGGTATGGGCTATCAGCAAGTTTCGACCATATTTATATGGTAGGCCTTTTCGAGTTATAAGCGACCATCATTCGCTATGCTGGCTGGCTAATCTCAAGGACCCATGTGGACGGCTTGCACGATGGAGCTTGCGATTACTGGAGTATAATATCACGCTTGTGTAAAGTCAGGTCACAAGCACAGTGATGCGGACTGCTTGTCACGTGCTCCGATTCAACCTGCTGCTTCTGCTTCCACCGAGGATGGTGAAGATTTTATTTTCTTGGGAGCTGTGACACCATCAGAGATGGCACATCAGCAGCGATCCGACCCTGAGATACTCCTCTTGATCAAGTACCTACAAAGACAGTCTGTCGATGTTCCACGACCTTTTGTCCGCGCCTTGTCAGCGTTTGTCCTACGAAACAACATCCTGTATAAAAGGAACTTTGACAACAATACAGCGACATTCCTGCTTGTCGTCCCTTCACCTCTGCGACCAGAGATTTTGGAGGCTTGCCACGATGATCCATCAGCTGGACACTTAGGAGTAAGCAGAACGTTAGCACGCATCCGCACTAAATACTACTGGCCGAAGTTGCTTAGCTCTGTACGACACTATGTCAGAACCTGCCGGGACTGCCAAAGACGTAAAACGCCACCGCTAAAACCAGCAGGTCTCCTTCAACCGATAGAACCACCAGAGGCCCCATTCACACAAGTGGGAATGGACTTACTGGGCCCATTTCCTACGTCGTAATCGGGAAAACGGTGGATAATAGTTGCGACCAACTATTTAACCAGATATGCCGAGACAGCGACTCTAGTTAAAGGATGAGCCGTTGAAGTAGCCGAATTCTTTGTCTCCACACCACACGCCAACCAGGTGCCACACCACACGCCACCGGAACCTCAGCCACAGCTGTTATACGCGCAAGTCGTACGGCAAGACATGAGACGCCCGAGCTTTGCACAAGCTCCCGTTATGCTACCGACCTTTCCTCGCAGTACGCCACCACCGATGCCAGAAGCGAGACACCCCAAAAGTGATGTATGGCGCACGGCAGACCGGCGGCCCCTCTGCTACCACTGTGGGGAGGCAGGGCATCTTTATCGGACATGCCACTACCGTCGGGTCGGGCTACGTGGCTTCCCAGTGAATGCACCCTGCCCTCGTAACGGTGAGCGCCCTTACGAAATCGAAGAATATTTATCTTCGCGCTATGCATATCCAAACACTCAGCGACATGAATCGCGGTCGATTTCACCAATGCGCAATAGGTCGCCAAGTCCACACCCATCATCTACTTTCCCGAGGCGTCGTTCACCAAGCCCTCGACGGGAAAACTAGAACCAGCGACCTGTGGAGGCAGGGCCGCTGATTTTCGGAAAAACTGAAAACCCTCCATCGCTAACCGGATCAGACGACGACACTGACACAATGACGGACAAGCGCAGTAATGGTGACGTGACATCCAAGCTACAAGTCAGAATCGACGACGTCGAAACCATAGCGTTAATAGACACAGGTGCAGACTACTCAGTTATAAGTAGCATGCTCGCAAAGAAGCTGAAGAAAGTGCTCACTAATTGGACCGGACCGCAGATACGCACCGCCGGAGGGCATTTAGTCAGCCCCATAGGAATGTGCACAGCGTGAGTGGGAATAAGAGGCCATGTGTACGTCTGCAGTTTTATTGTTCTCCCCGAGTGTTCCCGTGAGGCAATTCTGGGCATGGACTTCCTGCAAGCGAACAGTGCCATCATCGACTTGCAGAAATCCCAAGTTTTTTCTCTACAGAGAACGCTGTTGCCGTGTGTCATGCGGAGCAACCAATTGTTTCGTCTCTTCGTATTGTGGATGAAGGTGTGACAGTGCCGCCACGTGACATTTTCTGTGAAAAGCAACGTTTTTCGTGAATATGCCGGACTAGCTGATGGAAATATCGAACTGCTACTCACAAAGGGGATACGCGTGGCGAGAGGTCTAGTGAACCTGCGAAACGGATATACTGATGTGCTATTGACTAACTTTACCAACGAGGTACAACATGTGGCGAAGGGAGCAGCCATAGCATCACTTCATGACTACGTACAAGTCTCAGATGTTTGCACCATAGGAAAAGTACCCACAACGCCCTCAACAGTGGACAGTGTCCTCGAGAAAATAGATATTGACCGAGAGCTTTCATCTCTGCAGAAAGACCACATTGTGGAGTTGATCAAGGAATTCGCAGAGTGTTTTTCCTCTTCATCGAAAGTCGGACGTACACCTGTAGCAAAGCACCGCATTGTAATCGAAGGGCATGTTAGACCAGTATGTCAGCATCCATACCGAGTAGCCCCGAAAGAAAGGGAGGCGATAAAGAAGCAAGTACAGGAGATGCTCGACGACGATGTCATACAGCCCTCCAAAAGCCCATGGGCATCGCCGGTAGTACTGGTGAAGAAGAAGGACAACACCATGCGGTTCTGTGTTGATTACAGAAAACTCAACCTCGTCACGAAGCGAGACGTGTACCCACTCCCACGAGTCGACGATACGTTGGATAAACTGCGCAATGCTCACTTTTTTTATCGTTGGATCTAAAGAGTGTGGGTACTGGCAAATAGAAGTCGACGAACGAGATCGGGAAAAGACGGCGTTTGTGACACCCGACGGACTCTACGAGTTCAAAGTACTCCCATTTGGTTTGTGTTCTGCTCCCGCTACCTTCCAGAGCATGATGGACACTGTGCTCTCCAGCCTCAAATGGCAGTCATGTCTTGTCTATCTTGATGACGTAGTAATTTTTTCTACTACGTTCGAGCAGCACGTACAGAGATTGAGAACGGTACTGGACGCCATTCGTATGGCTGCACTTACGATCAAACCCGAAAAGTGCCACTTTGGATTCCGGGAGCTTCGGTTCCTCGGGCACATTGTCAGTTCTCACGGTGTCCGCCCAGATCCGGATAAAATCACTGCGGTTGAAACTTTTCCAAGGCCAAGAGACAAAAAAGCTATGCGACATTTCCTGGGGCTTTGTGCCTACTATAGGCGCTTCGTTGAAAACTTCTCCAAGATTGCGGAACCACTGACACGGCTTACGAAGGAAGGTGTACCATTTATCTGGCACCAAGAGCAAGAAGACGCCTTCTCTGAGTTACGACGGCGTTTGCAGTCACCTCCCATACTCGCTCATTTTGACGAAGATGCCAAAACAGACATTCATACGGACGCCAGAAACGTTGGCCTCGGTGCTATTCTTGTTCAATGGCAGAACGGGGAAGAAAAAGTTATTGCTTATGCAAGCCGCACTCTGTCGAAAGCTGAGTATAACTATTCAGCTACGGAAAAGGAGTGTCTCGCAGTTATATGGGCCATCAGTAAGTTCCGTCCGTATTTATACGGTAGACCATTCCGAGCCATCAGTGACCATCATTCATTGTGCTGGCTTGCGAACCTCAAGGATCCTTCCGGAAGACTTGCTAGATGGAGCCTGCGTCTACAAGAAGTATGACATCACCATAGTCTACAAGTCTGGCCACAAGCACAATGACGCGGACTGCTTGTCACGAGCACCAGTCCAGACCTCGTCTCCTGAGCATGAACAAGACTCCGCGTTTCTTGGAGCTGTGAATGTATCGGAGATGGCTCATGATCAGCGAATGGACCCAGAATTATTTCTGCTCATTCAATACTTAGAGGGGCAGCAAGTCGAAGTACCGCGAGTTTTCGTCCGTGGACTACGTTCCTACGTCCTCCGCAACAACGTTCTCTACAAGAGAAACCTTCAACATACCGGTGAAACGTTCCTACTGCTGATACCATCATCACTGCGAGCGGAAATTTTAGAAGCGTGTCATGATGACCAATCGGCAGGTCACTTGGGCATTAGTAGGACTTTGGCAAGAATCCGTCAGAGATATTACTGGCCAAAATTGATGGATTCAGTACACCATTACGTAAGATCATGTAGAGAATGCCAAAGACGCAAAGTACCACCCCTAAAACCAGCAGGTCTTATGAAACCGATAGAGCCACCGAAAATTCCGTTTGAGCAGGTCGGAATGAATTTGCTAGGACCATTTCCTATGACATCGTTTGGGAAGCGCTGGATAGTTGTAGCAACCGACTACATGACCCGGTATGCCGAGACGTCATCTCTCACAAAAGGAACGGCAAATGAAGTGGCTCAGTTTTTTGTGACCCAGATAGTGCGGCGACATGGCGCACCTAAAGTCCTTATAACTGACAAAGGAACTGCGTTCACTGCCAGGCTAGTACAGTCTGCCATGAAGCTAACGCACACCGACCACAGAAAAACTACCGCATACCATCCGCAAACTAACGGGTTAACTGAAAGGCTGAACAGGACGCTTGCTGACATGATCGCGATGTATGTGGACGTCGAGCATCGGACTTGGGACACCATATTACCGTATGCTACACTTGCATACAATACCGCAGTACAAGAGACAACCCTACTTCACGCCATTTCAACTTGTTTATGGTCGGACAGTAATAACGACATTAGACGCGATGCTGCCTGTCAACAGCATGAATGAAGAGGACCCTGACATAAGTGAATATGTAGAAAGGGCAGAAGAGGCGCCACAACTAGCACGGAACCGCATCATTCAACAGCAGGACGTCGACGCGCACCGTTACAATCTAAGACGAAGGGATGTTCAGTACTCCCCTGGAGACCAAGTGTGGGTCTGGACGCCTGTACGTGCACGTGGCCAATCAGAAAAGCTTAGGCGCCACTATTCTGGCCCTTACAGGGTTCTTAGTCAGCTAGGCTCATTAAACAACGAAGTGATCCCTGAAGGTCAAGTATGCACAACACGACGCCGGAATTTCCCGGAAGTTGTACATGTAGTACGGATGAAACCGTACTACGACAGGAACTCAACAAGTGAACTGACTCACGTCGTCTAACACAAGGACAAGTCCTATTGTTTAGAAACTGTCAACCGGCTCTACGCATCGGAGCGATGCGTGCTAGGAGGGGGACTAATGCCACAGCTCGAACATCGCAGAAGACGCTGCCACAATTCGCGTTCGTAAAAGCCGCCAAGCATGTAGCAAGAAAGCCGCGCCATGGAACGCCGTCCTGCACGCGCCACGATGCTACGCCACGGGACCGGCACGAGACTCGAGGGGCAGAAGAAGAGACCGACGAAGTTGGAGTCAGCGAGCAAGAGGCATTCTTGGCTGACCATCTTTAGCTTTGAGTTTACGGGCACAAGTTCGCCCTAAATAAAGAGTTTATATAGTATCAGGTGCTATATTTATTCGTAACAATATATTGACACTTAAGTCTGCCTAATCAGGGTGGTTAGTACATTGACTCACCTATATCACGCCTGACTTGCCCGTGTTACAGAATATTCTTGAACACATTAATCTCATCCGACCACCCAAGTCCGCTTTTTCTTGGAATCCGTTCACTTACAGATGCGTTATCAGCTGTGCACACTGCTTCCCGTTCTAAAATGTCCTTAAAATAACACTAAAGCAAAACCATGAATCGACCTAGATTGATAAATTGTACCCTGAGAACTCTAATGTCGTTTATTTCATCATATCTTTTTAAATATAAGAGAAAATGAATGTTAGAACTTCAATTTTAATTTTCCTGCCGAAATATTTACAAAATGGCTGATTGGGTGAGTTGGTGACTCATGATTGCTTACAGGGCATTCCTCGAACCATTACTCACAGACTTCGCGGTGAAAGTTGCATGGTTCATTACGCGTTTCTTCGAGGCAACAATAAGGCAAAATCTATGCTTGATTTTTCCTACTTTTTTTTCATTCGACTGTTGCACCTATTGTGGGTTGGACCATTCTCGGCGATCGGCATGCTTTTGACCTAACGATGATGACACCATCATGCGGCGTCATTAGGAGGTCATAGATTTTGTTGTTACGTGTCATCACTGATGACGTTATGCTTATTGAGATCATGTGACTTCGTACACTGATTGCACACACACACACACACACACACACACACACACACACACACACACACACACCACACACACACACACACACACACACACACACACACACACACACACACACACACACACACACACCGCATAAAAAAATTGCCCGCAGCTTCCCTCGGGGGAACACTGAGGAGGATGCGGAGCATATAATTGGTTAACGGGGTGTTAAAGTGCGACTTACTTGGGTCGATGGCTAAATTGGTTAACGTGGTTGTGAAATGGGGTGTTAAATTGCGACTTACTTGGGTCGATGGCTAAATTGGTTAACGTGGTTGTAGGAGGGGGTGTTAAATGAGTGAACACGTACACACGTATGCGAAAGGGCGGCGCTGGTCGAAGGGACGTCAATCATTGTGTTTGTGGATTCTTTGGAATTCATTTCACCGCGACCTTGGACGTCGACGCGCCGTACAAACCAACCAACGAGCGGCAACTGAGCGAGCGAGCGCCGACCTTGAATATATATGCAGCGCGACGGCGCATGCACTGTCAGCTGTTGAATGTTCTCGAAGCGCGACGGCGCATGCGCGTCCACTGGAGAATCAGGAGAATTGTAGAATGTTCTCGAAGGGGAGAAGCGCGCGCGGCACAGATGGTGGGTGACGGTGCATGCGCGCGTCAGCTGTCGAATGTTCGAGAAGGGGGAGAAGCGCAACGGCGCATGCGCGCGCGTCAGCTGCCGATGTTCTCGAAGCGCGACGGCGCATGCGCGCACGTCAGCTGCCGATGTTCTCGAAGCGTGACGGCGCATGCGCGCTACATTTTACAGCTAGCGAATGTTCGTGAAGAGGAGAAGCGCACGCGGTGTGTAGAGGAGGAAGGGTGCACAGATGTTGGAGGAGTGAAGCGCGCGCGGTGTGTAGAGGAGGAAGGGATGCACAGATGGTGGAAGAAGGAGGAGGAAGCTTGCGGACGGCGCCGCACTACAAGCCTCGAGTATTAGATGCTCCGCATCTAAAACAGCTTTTGACCAACTTTTATGACTTGATATTTTGCATCATTCGTGTCGACGCCTACGCTGGCCTCGTGAGGCATTGTCAGGTCTCGCCGAAACTCGACAACTTCGACTCACGAGGCATACCGGGCTTCGTCTTAAAAGCGTATAACATGCGTAACCCTGTATGGCACCTGTAGGACACTGCTGCGTTTAGGAGTGCCAGGAACGATTCCCGCTGGCGTATAGCGCTTCGTCTGATTATCTAGAACCTTCGCCTAACGACACCCTTGATACTCTACCACCGTGCAGAGACTGCATCGACCACATGGCGCGCCTGTCCGACGAGCTGAACACCAGCGTCGACCCTTGCTGGGACCCAGTGGGCTACGTGTGTGGCAATGTGCGCTGGGACAGCGACCTCGTATCGGACGCATCCACCGACATGCTTGCGCGCTGGTACAATGACGGCGCCACATTTCTCGAGCAGCGAAGAAATTCGCGTGAGTGAGCAGCTTTGAATTTACATGGGACGGCACAGCACCCCCTTGACCAATCATATGTGTTTGCTATGCCAGCTTTACCGGTTTTATATGCAAGCAATGACCATGGTAGACGACGAGAGTGCTTAACAGCGCAAACGACCAGAGGGGATAGAAGAGACGAGAACAGAGCACTGAACTAACAACCAAAGTTATTGTAATCCAACTGCAATATATAGGAAAACAGAATCTGCGCATAACCACGCAACATCACCAAAATCGGACATACATGTGCCGAACAGCCTACCTTCTTCTTTCGGTCTGTCTCCTTCTTTCTCTTGTCCCTCGTTATTGGCGCTGTTTTTTATGTGAATTATGTCGTACCAACTCACCCAAGCAACCCCATTAGCTACCTAATCAAGAGCCAGTCATATCAGCGGACCCTAGATAACAAAATTCACAGCCGTGATGAAAAATCGAAGGTATGTTAACACAGGAAGCACCAAATTGTCGAATGTGGAAGGCTTCGCTAATCTCGTGCTCGCGCTGATTTTTATGTCGCCCCATAATCACACTCTTGTCAAAAATTGGGTGACGGTCGCACTTTATACAATGGTCCACCAAGTGGCTGGGAACGAAGCCTTTCAGAGAATAAGCGTGCTCCCTCAAGCGATCATTAATGCATCGGCCTGTTTTGCAAATGTAACAGAGGCCGCATGTAAACAATATCTTGCAAACAATCGCTAAAACACATTCAACATAGCGCGTAGCATGTTTCTTAGCGCATGCTTTTTTCCTAGGTCCTTCAATATTAACTCTGCGACATAGCCCAGCGAGCTTGTCGCGTGCGCAGAACACAACTCGTACACCTATTTTGCCGGCAACCTTCTTTAGCCTATGGGAAACCTCGGGTACGTAGGGAATAACAGCCGTGCTGGAATGTGGTTTGTTGAGTAGGCTGTTGCTTTGTCCCTTATCAGGTACTCTTAGTGATATAAGGAGAGTTGATTGATTTGTGGGGTTTAACGTCCCAAAACCATCATATGAGAGACGCCGTAGTGGAAGGCTCCGGAAATTTCGACCACCCGGGGTTCTTTAACGTGCACCCAAATCTGAGCACATGGGCCTGCGACATTTCCGCCTCCATCAGAAATGCAGCCGCCGCAGCCGGGATTCGAACCCGCGACCTGCGGGTCAGCAGCCAAGTACCTTAGCCACTAGACCACCGCGGCGGGGCATATAAGGAGAGTCTCGGCGATGGAAGTTAGCAGGGGAATAGAAAAACCTGCTTGTTGAAGGCGATGAACTTGGTTAGAAAAACTACATTCTACTTGGTGGGGACAAGAGCGAGTTAGAGCTGCCTTTAGGCAAGAAAAAGCGATGCCACGTTTGACTAGCTTCGAATGGGCGGACGTAAAAGAAAGAAGGCCTTCTTTGAGCGTGGCTGGTACCGTCAACAGACATGGTCCACCAAAAAAAAGCATTTCTAAGTCTAGAAATCGTAGCTTGTCATCAGAAATAAGCTCCGACGTTAATTCAAGTTGCTCCATTTCATGCCGAAATACGTAAAAAATCTCACCGGTGGTTAGTCGAAGGTCAAATTGGTCGATGGGGTAAAACACTAAAAAGCCGTCAACGTAGCGGAACACTTTAACAGTGCTTGTCTGATGAAAGTTAGCCATGAGACTTCTGTCACACCTACGCGAGTAAAAGGTCACTAGGAACCGGAGCTAAACAAGAGCCAATGCACACTCCTTCCCGATTGATTGTAGAAGGTGTCCTTGTGAAGTACAAAGGTCAAAAGTTGATAAAAGCGCAGTAGTTGTAAACACATGTGAGCAAGGATTTCACATGCATTCGGAAATTTGGTGCAGACGATAACGCTCAATGCACTGGCTAACTTCATCGCACACAAGGTCATGAGGTAAAGAATAAAATAAGTCACTGACATCAACACAGAAGGCGCTTACTCGTTTCGGGCACTCCGTCCGGACGTTACACACACACACACACACACACACACACACACACACACACACACACACACACACACACACACACACACACACACACACACACACACACATATATATATATATATATATATATATATATATATATATAGTCTAGTAGATCCTCCGTGAGCGGTCACAACGTGGTTTATTTCGACGTTTCGGCCTAGAGTCTGGCCTTCATCAGGAATAAAGATACAGTTTGTCTGTGCTCAGCTTTATACAATCTCAAATCAGAGGGCAAGAAAAGAAGGAAAAAAGGAAAGAAAAAAAAGAAAAGAAAAGGAAAGAAAAAAAAAGAAAAAGAGAAAAATAATACACGGTGGACGCCCCTCGGGTGCCCCCCTTCCACTTTTCCCTCCACTTCCCCCCCATCTCTCTCCCCCCTCTCCCCTTCACCTTTCTGATGTCAGGGGTCTGTGTATGTTTCCGTTCACTAGCGCATTCCTCCCGATCAGACGGCCCCTCCTGGCACTGGCGGTTCGGTTTGGGGCAAAAAAGAGCTTTTCAGGAAGTCCTAAGCCTTTAACTATCGGGGTCCCGTAAACAATTCGTCGTAGAAGGACGGGGGCCGCGTATTGTGGCAGAGGCTGGTCAGCGGGCATTTTAGGAAGTTCTAAGCCTTTAACTACTCCGCGCCCTGTCAACATTTCGTCGTAAAAATAGGGGTGCCCCGTATTGCGGTAGGCTGTGCAAGCGCGTGCAATGCGAATTCCTGGCCCGCTTCTAAATTACGCGTGTCGTGGGGGCCTCCCGGCTGTGCACATGGTTGCTGTTGGGCATGTCGTGCATGGCACAATTGATTGGGTAGTAAAATAAAACAGAAAACAGACGACAGCTGCACTTAGGAAGAGTAGTTACACTTGGAATTGTTTTAGGTTGTCCAGTGCCCTTCGCAGCTGCAGTGCCG
The DNA here is from genome assembly GCA_013436015.1 of Rhipicephalus annulatus. Lineage (NCBI taxonomy): Eukaryota > Metazoa > Arthropoda > Arachnida > Ixodida > Ixodidae > Rhipicephalus > Rhipicephalus annulatus. The sequence continues at coordinate 22,721 of WOVY01009665.1, forward strand.
TGAACTCAGTTACTATTTTCATTGTTGCCGTTATTGTTTTCTAATGCTTTAATTGCTGCAAGTGTACCAGGATTCTCATTTATTCCTCTATCGAGGGTGTTAAATCGGTGGATAAGGTATGACTCTCGTTGTTCACGTTCTCGATTTGATTTAAATCCCGTCTCTAAGAGCGTTACTGATAGTTTGTCGAATGCATGGTCGGGAAGATTGAGATGTTTTGATAGAGGTAGACTTGGGGCTGATTTCGCATGGGCTCTGTGATTATTGAAGCGAATCCTAAATGGTGTTTCTGTTTGTCCGATGTACTGCATACCACACACGTTGCATTCGAGTAGGTACACCACATTAGAGGAATCGCATGTTAGGTTTCCTCGTATGTTAATCGAAAACTTGGATTGCGTGCTGGTTGCTTTGTCTGTTTCTCGCATCGCCTTACATACAAGACATCGTGGCTTTAAGCAAGGGCGGCATGAATTATTGGGGGGTGATGTGTTAATTTGGGAGTGGACAAGGGTGTCTTTGAGGTTACGTGGTCGTCGGTAAACGACGCCTGGAGCGGATGGGAATACGCGTTTCAGAGGTTCACTTTGTTCCAGAATGTTGTAATGTCGTTTAAGGATTTTGTTTACATAGGGGAAGTTTGTGCTGTAAGTCAAGCAGAGGTTTGTTCGTTGTGGGTCTTCTCGTGGTGGTCGCTTCATAAGTAAGTCTTCACGCTTTAGTTTTCTCGCTTTTTGAACAGCGTCATTAATTACATGTGGGGGGTATTTTTGTTGCTCGAGCATAAGTTTTAGCCTCTGTGAGCTCGTGTCAAAGTCAGCGTCTCTAGAGCAGATTCGCTTAAACCGGTGAGCCTGGCTGTATGGAATACTGTTTTTACAGTGGCCTGGGTGATCGCTTTGGTAATGAAGGTATTGTTGTCGATCCGTTGGTTTGCGATATAGGGTTGTAGAGAGCTTCTCTTCGTCTATCGTTATGGTAACATCAAGAAAATTTACGGTAACTTGCGAGTATGTGTGTGTGAAGTGTATGTTCGGATGTACAGCATTGTAAGTGTCTATAAAGCTGAGAAGTTCGTCCTCGCTGTGGGTCCAAATAAGAAAGATGTCGTCTATGTATCTTCTGTATAACATTGGTTTCAAGGAACTTTGTGCAAGAAATTCAGATTCTAGCTTTCCCATAAATATGTTGGCATAATTAGGTGCCATTTTGGTGCCCATAGCGGTCCCGCTGATTTGTCGAAAATACTCTTGGTTAAACTCGAATGAATTTAATTCGAGGACCATCCTCGTCAATGTTGCAATGGCAGAGAAATCTGGGGTGTTAGATTGTCTATGGTTTGTGTACATGTTTTGTAATGCAGCTATGCCGTCATCGTGAGGAATATTTGTATATAATGAAGAGACATCAAGAGTAACCAAGTACGAGTTTTTCGGCACACAGATACCCGCAATGTCTCGAAGAAAATGTGTGGTGTCTTTTATGTACGACGCGAGGGTGCTTGGAATGTGGCTTATTAGTTTGTCCACGTACCCTGATATGGGTTCAGTTATTGTACCAATGCCTGATATGATTGGTCGACCTAGGTTACCGGGTTTATGAATTTTTGGGAGGATATAGAAGCGACCTGGACGAGGGTATGCTGCTTGCATCAGTTTGTGGTCAGTGTTGGTTATCTTTTCTGCGTCCAACAGTTTCTTTAGTTCTGTTGATAGGATACGTTTGTATTCGTCTGTCGGATCACCTGGGAGGCGTTCGTAAAGTCTTGAGTCGTCTAGTTGGCGGTATGCTTCTTCTAGGTAGTTGGATTGTATTAAGGACTACAATTGCTCCTCCTTTGTCTGCGGGTTTGATTGTTATGTCTGTCATAGATGCCAAATTTTTCATACTTATTTTTTCAGATTTGGTCAAATTTTCTCGGTTTCCTTTCTGTCTGTGGTATTCGTGTACTATATCTTTCTGTACTGCGGTGATATAAAGGTCCAAGCACTTGTCTCGATTACTGTTCGGTGTCCAATCATTTGATTTACGACGGTGAATTGTTTCGTGGTTAAAAGGCCTATCCAAGAAATATTCGCGCAACCTTAAGCTTCGAGCGAAGTTGTCGAGGTCTCGGAGTAAGTGGAATTCATCGAAAAATTTTGTGGTCGGGCAGAAGCTTAGTCCCTTAGATAGCAGTTTTACTTCGTCAGGTGACAAGCTCGTGTCCGATAAGTTTACAACCACAGTGTCACACGGTGTGTTCCTAGATGGGTGCTCGTTTGTACCATTAGTGTTTTCCTGGGTGGTGGTGTTGTAATGATGAGGCACTGTATCAGGGAACGCGGGTTTGGGCACATGGTCTCTTTCGAGTTTATGAATTTTTGTGGTCCTGATGGCTTGGTATTTATTCTGCTCAAATTATGTTAATCGCGTGATTTCTTCGTTCGATAAAGTGTTGTGGCGGAGAATGGTGTTGGTCATAGCGACCAGTTTCTTTACCTGCTTGTCACTATGATTAAGAGCAATTTCTGTTAATTTAAGAGATGCCTCAAGGAGGACGTTTTTCCATGTTATTTGGTCGTGTTTATCTAGATTTGTAGCGGCTGGTGTGAGGGAGAGTGTCATACCCTTGGGGGCTATTCTAGCACGAAGGTACACTTGCAATGTTGATTTATGCATTTCATGTCTAATTCGTTTGTCAGCAAGTTTTCGTACTTTAAGGAAAGTGGCACTGCAACTGGGAAGTGATGAGCTGGACTTATATTTCAGAAGTCAATCTTCTTTTGGGTGCGGGGATGGCGCTGATGAGGTGCGCAGGTTGTAGTTATGTCCAGCAGGCCTTCGTCGTTGTGGGGAGAATTTCGGCGTTGGGCTCCCGGCGAGCGTGTTCGTTGGCAGTTCCGGGGTCCGTAATAGGGGACGCGGTTCCGTAGTTCGGCAGGCTTCCCTTTGAGGAGTGGTGTGGTGGTGCTGTCGTGTAGTGCTTCTGGTCTCGACATCCGCAATGGAGGGACGCGTGTGGGCTGTTCTGCAGACTTCCCCCCTAGTAGTGGTGCGCTGTTGATGATAGTGAGGGGGTGCTTGAGGCTCGCGGGAGTCACAGTTTCGTTGATCGTCGGGAACTCATCTGTGGTGTTGGGTGGGTGTGGGGCTCCTGGTGTATGTTGATATGCAGAAGTCTTCTCGTGGGTGTCTTGTTGTGTTGAACGTATATTCACGGGAGCTGCTGGTTGAGTCGTCCACCCCGTTGTAGCTTCAAGATCTCCACGACCGAGTGCTTTCTTGAGGGTTTCGGCAATCAAAGCGACACCCATAAAACTCGGATGAAGCCCATCCGCAGCAAGAAAGCGTCTTGGTGGCAACTGCTCGAATTGGTAGTCAATGTATGACACCTTGCTTGGTCTTCGGCAGTAGGCCTTGACTGTCTCGTTGAATTGACGAGCGTCCCGGTTGAAGCGGTGCACGAATTGTTCGTTTGATCGTTGCAGGTGTAGGTTGAGGTACCGGGGCAGCACGCATGAAACAACGAGCCTTTCGAGTTCCTAGCGTGTCCGAAGCGTGTTGTTCACTAGGCGGGAAGGCGGCGTAGCGATTCGTCTAGTCCGTACAACGCCAGCTCGCTCGTACCGACGTGAAAAACGAGCGTGGTCACAGATCGTGGTATGCCAGCAAGCTCTTTCTCGATGTCGAATGTAGAGGCTCCGCGGATGGAAATGATTGCAGGTGTCGTCTTCTCATGTGGGTTGAAATGCCGATGTAAATACCTTGTTTGCGAGTTTCCGATGATGGCTGTAGTTGGTGCATGTTTAGGGAAATTCTGTGAGACCTGCTCGACTGGAGGTGCGCCTGTGGCCGGTCTTGTGTAGGCAGGCATGGTGGTTGAGTGGCCGTAGCGTTGCATATAGTCTAGTAGATCCTCCGTGAGCGGTCACAACGTGGTCTATTTCGACGTTTCGGCCTAGAGTCTGGCCTTCATCAGGAACAAAGATACAGTTTGTCTGTGCTCAGCTCTATACAATCTCAAATCAGAGGGCAAGGAAAGAGGGAAAAAAAGGAAGGAAAAAAGAAAAGAAAAGGAAAGAAAAAAAGAAAAAAGAGAAACATAATACACGGTGGATGCCCCTCGGGTGCCCCCCTTCCACTTTTCCCTCCACTTCCCCCCCATCTCTGTCCCCCTCTCCCCTTCACCTTTCTGATGTCAGGGGTCTGTGTATGTTTCCGTTCACTAGCGCATTCCTCCTGATCAGACGGCCCCTCCTGGCACTGGCGGTTCGGTGTGGGGCAAAAAAAGAGCTTTTCAGGAAGTCCTAAGCCTTTAACTATCGGGGTCCCGTAAACAATTCGTCGTAGAAGGACGGGGGCCGCGTATTGTGGCAGAGGCTGGTCAGCGGGCATTTTAGGAAGTTCTAAGCCTTTAACTACTCCGCGCCCTGTCAACATTTCGTCGTAAAAATAGGGGTGCCCCGTATTGCGGTAGGCTGTGCAAGCGCGTGCAATGCGAATTCCTGGCCCGCTTCTAAATTACGCGTGTCGCGGGGGCCTCCCGGCTGTGCACATAGTTGCTGTTGGGCATGTCGTTCATGGCACGACATGCCCAACATCCCTTCATCAGGGGATGATATATATATATATATATATATATATATATATATATATATAACTCATCCCCTGATGAAGGGAGGACCCCTCCCGAAACTGTTGGGAAATAAATATATTTATCCTTGTTGACAACGCTCCCGTTGTGCCATATCCCATATATATATATATATATATATATATATATATATATATATATATATATATATATATATATATATATATATATATATATATATTTATATATCTTCGAGTGCTCAAACATACATGGAGGCCGATATACCGTAGCAGGTATAGTCAATCAAGCCCTAGAAGGTGAATAGAGCCGCTTCTTTTCTTTTTTTTGCACACAGAAAAAGTGACTAAGGCAAGTGTCTTTAGAACTTATGCATAAATATCAAAATTTTGAAAAAAATCTGCAGCACCAGCAATCGAGTCATATTCCACAAAAAGCCGTAGGCTACGGGTTATACGCTGTCCCCGTTCTTCAAGTACAACGTGAAGGCTGTGATCATCACGGTATACCCCTACCAGGTAGTGGAAGGACTCAAACGTACGAATAGCCAAGTAGCGAGCGCAGGAACAGTTCGAGGCTGGATACAAATAGTGCAGTGGATGGAGGACAACCATTGCGAACACGGTGGATTAAAGACATCGAGCACCTTCAAAACCATCAAGAAAATGCGTGCTGAGTGTATTTCCACAGACGTTTCTCAGAAACTCAGTGAAGCTTTGTGACAAGCCAACGGTACCATCACGTTAAACACGTTGCAGGCGACTGGGTGCTTTTTTTTGATAAAGGGAAAATAAAAGTTCACGCGCTTATCTCGCCTATGCGTTTACGCAATCGCACCACGCCTAGCAAAGCAGAGCCTGAATTTCTCTACCAGGATTCGAGCACTCTTGATGAGGCGCTCTATTAAGTAATGCTTTTCGAACGCCGAGTGACTATAACAAAAAAGTTTTGTAATCAACGTTGAGAAGCATAAATGGTCACCATTCTTCTGGGCTAACTGCAAGACGGGTCATGTTTAGGTACTGACATCAATTTGCCATCGCGAAAGCTGTTAAATATTGTGTGAACGACGAAGACAGTCGTTATCATTGATGGGAGAGCATAATTCGGAATAAAGAAGAGGTCGACGGGTAAGCTTCGTTATGGGCAGGGCGGCTCGTCCTTTTCTCAAGATTTTGGTGCTGTGAAAACCGGGAGGAAGGACCTTCGAAGGTGAGACGGAGTGGTCTTCACGAATTTTGACCACCGTGGTAGCTTCGAAGACTTTTGTGAAGCCGCCGTGGCGTACGGCCTATTTGCGAGGCCTAACCACCGCCGAGACCTGGGAGCACGACTCCGGTTGCAACTGACCCCCCTAGGAGCACCAATGGACTGACGTGAGTACAGACATCGTCTGGAGGTTCGCGAGACGGGAGCCCTCACATCTACTTCGGCTCCGTCCTGACTCGCCCTTTACGACGACGGCCCGATATTCACAAGGCAAGGCAGTCCACAGATCAACGAAGTGCATTTTGGCAGTGCAGCCCCGTGAGTGCAGGCAGCGCCTGGAGGCTCGCGAGATGGGAGCACTCACGTCTTCTCCGGCTCAGCGCTGACTCACCTTTCACGACAATTGCCCGATATGGACAAGATCACGAAGAGTGACAGCCTCACAATTGACAGAGATTCGTTGTGTGAACCTTCTGCGATGGATGCCGCGGCGACTCCGACTTCGCCTCGTGACATGGCCGGCCAGTGACTTCTCACGTTTCCGATACTGGACCGGATCATGGAGGCCCTCTACGAAAGGGGGAGTCAAACACGCAAGGCTGTCACGCAGGTCATTGCAGACGTCGAACGTCTTCGGCGATCGGATTGCCCACCAATCTGTGATTTACGACGTATTCATTGAGTTTTGATTGAGAAATGTGAGGAACTCAGAAGAATCGACAAGAAAATAGAGGATGCAGTCGACATCAATGATTTGGAAGCCGAGATGGAGGAGGCGGAAGCTTATGAGCGTCAGATCATTCTAGCGAAAGTCAGAACTGAATATATAATTGCCGACGCATTAACGATACGGCACAGCAAGACTAGAGGCTAAAATGGAAACAGAAAGAAAGGCACTCTGCGTCTGCGTCACCAACATCCAGCCAATGCCCATTAGACAGCAATATTGTAGCACAGATGCCAGTCGAGTCAGCCTCAGGACATATTCTTGAACGTGGCGGAAGCCAATCGATCAGGACCTTCACTGAAGTAACCACCATCGTACGAGCCTGCGCAGAACAACCGATACTTACAAGGACCCGGCCCACGCCTGCAGAGCTGTCGTCAGCGTGCCATAAACATGAACCTGCTGTCAAGACATCAACAACTCCGGTGTTCGAGGTAGAAGACATTCCCATGATTGAAAAGGGGGAAGACTTTGTAGACCCCAAAACCCACCCAGTAGATGTTGAGGTACGTCCAAGCCAAGGCTGGCATATTTAGACGTTGTAAAGTCCTCATCGCCCTGTTTACAAGTGCCCAATAGAGGAAAATCAAGGTCAATTCTCAAAGCGACAAGAAACAGAATAAAGAAACAAAAGGCCACGACGACACAAAGCCAGCCCCTTGCGCTGCTGAAAGCTTAGGTTCTTCGAGAAAGCTACAGAAGTTAATATTGAAAAGAGTGTGCTAGATACATTTTATTTCTGCAAAGTTGATAAATGCTGACTCAGCGCAACAGCGCCAAATTAGAGAGACCAGTCGAAGGCGGAAGCAGAAGGGTTACAAGGTAAATGCAGCAACGAACAGAAAGCAAAGAAAAAAGTTACTCAAGTATAGCTACACGAGATCTTTCTGGAAGAGTCTTATCTGCGAATTCTCATCCCAAGGAAACTTGCTCAACGACAATGCAAGTTCATCAAGGTCAACGCGTTAAGAAGCACGAATGTGGAACAAGCGCACCGCTGGAAAAGCAGATGCGGTTGGATATCACGGATTTTCCTACATGGACTGACCTGGACTTATACAAGTACTCTTGAACATCGTGTGCTTCAAACTAGGTGTGTGTTAGTGTTCTTCATCAACAATGGTTAATGCGGGGGCGCGGAGGATGTTGTGTGAATGACGAAGACAGTCGATATCATCATGTGTGGAAGAGCGGCATTCGGAATAAAGAACAGGTTGATGGGTGGGCTTTGCCACGGGCACAGTGGCTCGTTCTTTTCTCAACAAAAGCTATCAGAATTATCTAAATAATTGAAACAGCCGCAAATAACACAAATTAAAAAAAAGCAGTTACCTCAAATTCTTATTTCGAGATTTGGAAGTCATTCGATTGCTTGGATTGCATAAATTTTTGTTTTAGCGAAGTATTGATAAAGTCTGTTACGTAGCAGTTGTTCTAATTAGAGCATACAGTTTCCTAAATATACACTAGAGGGAACTCTCGCTCCAGTGTCTACGGGAGCTAAAATGCACGGCGCTTCAGCGAGCATCAGAATTACGGGTCCCTTTACGTTCGTTCCAGCTTCACGTGGCTTGAAGCTGCTTTGTCACGAAACAACAATCGGCCAATGTTCGGTAGTTATACGCTTCACCACCTTAATCTTTTAGGCTTATACCGCTTTAAATCGCGTCACGAAGTGAAAACCGGGTTTGTTACTTCCTTCGAAGCAAAGCTAAAACGCAGCAATAAACGAAACCACAAGTGTGTTCGCCGCCCGCAAGCACGAAGACTAGGCAAATCTGCGTTATACCCATATTTATTATGGTCCCTGAACGATCGCAGTGCCAAAATCTCTTCTAGGTAATTACAGGACACTATATGATTTCGAGAGCAAGGAGCGTCCAAGTGCACAACGGCGTGTTCCGCGCCATGCGACATCGACGATATTTTGACGTGTTCAGCGAGCTTCTTAGCCACATAGAGTTGCCTAATATACATTAGAGGGAACTCTGGCGCTAGTGTTTATGGAAGCTGCAACGCACGGCGCTTCAGCAAGCGTGGGAATGAAGGGTAGTACGCACATTTGTCTAATCTTCGTACTTCTGGCCTGCTTTTGGTTCCGTGTGTGTTCGTGCGGCTTGAAGCTGTTTTCTCACGAAACAAAAATTCGCTTCACCACCTTATTATTTTAGACTTACCTTTCCAAATCGGGTCACGAAGTTCAAAAGGGTTGTACCTTTCTTTCAAAACAAAAACTAAACACAGCAATAAACGGAGCCGCAAGTACGATTCACCGCCCGCAAGTACGAAGACTAAGCAAATGTGCGTACATCCCATCATTCCCATGGTCGCTGGACGATCGCAGAGACAGAGTCCCCTCTAGTTAGTTTTAAGAAACTCTATGCTTGGCCACGCGTCAGGCGATGAGTGACGATTTTATTTCATTTCATTTTTATTTCCTTAGGCACCCCACTGGGGGTATTACATAAGGGGTGGATACACAGGAAAAGAGAACACTTAAACACGTTAATTTTGCAGCACAGGTGATTTGTAATATTTGACACGAAGGATTATGGGCGGGTGGTTGATGGTGAGTGAGCAACGATGACGTCGACAAATTAGTGCTGTGATCATCATCATCATCATCAGCCTGACTACGTCCACTGCAGGACAAAGGCCTCTCCCATGTTCCGCCAGTCAACCTGGTCCTGTGCTTGTTGCTGCCAATTTATACCCACAAACTTTTTAATCTCATCTGCCCAACTAACCATTTGTCTCCCCCTGACCCGCTTGCCTTCTCTCGGAATACAGTTAGTTACCCTTAATGACCAGCGGTTATCCTGTCTACGTGCTACATGCCCGGCCTATGTTCATTTCTTCTTCTTGATTTAAGCTATGATATCCTTTAGCCCCGTTTGTTCCCTAATCCACTCTGCTCTCTTCTTGTCTCTTAAGGTTACACCTACCATTTTTTTCCATTGCTCGCTGCGTCATCCTAAAATTAAGCTAAACCCTTTTTGTAAGTCTCCAGGTTTCTGCTCCGTAGCTAAGTACCGGCAGGATACAGCCTTTGTATACCTTCCTCTTGAGGGATAGTGGCAATATACCTGTCATAATTTGAGAGTATGCACTAAGGGACAAAGAAGGCAAAATAACTACCAATATGGATAGGACAGTTAAAATAGCGGGTGAATTTTACAGAGATCTGTACAGTAGCCGGGAACAACCACGACTTTAATACTATAAGAACTAGTAGTAACCCAGATGACACCCCACCAGTGATGATAGAAGAAGTCAGAAAAGCTTTGAAGAGCATGCAAAAAGGCAAAGCTGCTGGTGAGGATCAGGTAACATCAGATCTGGTGAAAGATGGAGGACAGATTGTGTTAAAAAAACTAGCCACCCTGTTTACGAAGTGTCTCCTGACGGAAACATACCAGTCTTGGAAGAACGCTAACATCATCTTAATACATAAAAAATGTGATGACAAGGACTTGAAGAATTACAGGCCGATCAGCTTGCTCTCTGTAGTATACAAGCTATTTACAAAGGTAATTGCATACAGAGTAAAGAAAACATTTGAAGTCAATCAACCAAAGGAACAAGCAGGATTTCGATCAGGCTACCCAACAATCGACCACTTTCATACTATCAATCAGGTAATAGAGAAATGTTCAGAATATAAGAAACCACTATACATAGCCTTCATACATTACGAGAAGGCAGTTGATTCAGTAGAAATATCAGCCGCCATGCAGACACTGCGGAATCAGGGCGTAGATGAAGTATATATAAACATCCTGGAAGAAATCAACAGGGTATCGAACTGCTACCATAGTGCTTCCTAAAGATAGCAACATAATACCAATCAAGAAGGTTGTAAGGCAGGGGGACACAATCTCCCCAATGTTATTTACCGGGTGCTTACAGGAGGTTTTCAGAAGCCTAGAATGGGAACACATAGGGATAAGAGTTAATGGAGAGCACCTTAATACCCTGCGCTTTGCCGATGACATTACATTGCTGAGTAACTCAGGGGACGAACTGCAACTCATGATTACGGAGTTGGACAAGGAGAGCAGAAAAGTGGGGCTTAAAATTAATCTGCAGAAAACGAAAGTAATGTACAACAACCTCGGAAAAGAGCAGCGCTTCGAGATAGGTAATAGTGCACTTCAAGTTGTAAAAGACTATGTCTACTTAGGGTAGGTAATTACCGAGGAGCCGAACCACGAGATTGAAGTAACTAGAAGAATGAGAATGGGGCGGAACACATTTGGCAAGTGCTGTGATTGTGGTGCCTATATTCTTCTGGTACCGTCTGGCGGTGACGCTTCACTGTCAGGTGGCAACTGCGCTTGTTTTGTTTTTGCTTGTGCAACGCGTTTCCGTGAATACTGCATTTTTGTTGTGTCGCTGCGGGTAATTTGTCGTTGAGTCGTGAACGCGAATTTGATTATACAAATCTACGATTATTGTCAACAAGTAACACGCTTGCAGCGTTCATGTGCGTGATTGTGACATGTATTCATGCCAGTGCATCCCAAGCCTTAGGGAGACTTCATGTGCGTGCCTTCTCCGTTGCGCACATGAAGGCTCCCTACAATAAGCACACTTCTCCAGCTGCATCGTCGCCGCTTAGTCGGGCGTCGACTTCAGAATAATTGCTCCTAGGAGGATCGAACCAAAAATGATTCGCGACGTCGTGAATCTGAGCCATTCCATACTCTTGGTCTTTTGATAATCGCTTGTGGATGTTGATGATGGTGCCGACGACGATGGAGGTAAACGAAGACACGCCTACACGCTCGCACGAAGCAGATGCAATGTCAGCTGCAACTCGCGTCACCTATTTGTGTGGCCACGTGATCATACCGCGGGAGGTGACCGCTTGGAAGCGCTGAGAAAGGGCAAGCTTTGCTCCTGTTTGGGTTCGATACTGGCCATAGTATTCAATTTCGCACATAGAAATTCGTACCCCTGTTGCATTATCACTTCTGAATGATCGCAAGGTGAATGATAACTACACGTTGACACAAAACACGTGACATGCGTAGATTGATGTCACTGAAATGGCACTGATGCCATCCCGAAAGTTAAAATGAATTGTTAACGCTCGATAACACTATATTGATTATACGCACCCTGATATGTGAGAGCCACGGGTTGGCTTGGTTAGGCACGTGATCGCATCAAAATACGAACCTGTTTAGAAAAATTGATTATCCCACACGATTCCACAGAACAGTTTCTTTTAGACATACAATAATGATGGTGACAAAACAGGCTTCATTTACATAGAGGACCAATAGCGAGAAACACAAAACAGTGAACGATGTCAAATGCTTTACGTAGTGGCTTCAACTACCAGTTCCTCAGAGCCACTATTGTTGCTACGTAGATTTTGTCGGGTTTTCAAGATACTGAAATCAAAACATTCTGAAGATATTAAACGCAGTCAGTACTCTGTAAAATGTCCGTTGTGGCACAAAACTTTTATGCAAAAAAAATGTGCGAAGCGCGTACTTGTGTCAAGCGGTTGTAAACAACAGTGGAACTGGTGTTAAACCTAGCTTCGATCAAGTTTTTGCTTGTAATGAACTTTTCTTGGGAATGCAGTAAAGGCTACAGAGACAAACTGCACGTATCCTAACGCTAATGAATCTAGTCCTACAACTATGTCATTGTCTACGTGAAATAGGAACAATACTGGCACTACTTTTTTTCATGTAGCATTTTAGCACAGGACGCAACTCAAACCCAGTAAGCTATTTTTAATTTTTTCTCTGTCACTTGGCGTTTTTGAATGCATGAGAAATCAGGGCCTTTTATGTGTATCTATACTCGGTGACAACTTTCTATGGCAGCACAGCCAAAGCTACGAGGGCGGAGCTTCTGCACATGTGTTACTACGCCCAGCAGTCCGTTTTTGCATGATCATCGGTTTCGCAAACGCATCCGACATGTACTTTTTCGTACGAACAGCGTGCAATGAATCTTACCTTTATTTGGGAGGAAATATACATTGTAGTGGGGAATTCGCAAGGCAATGACTAGTGGGACGATCGCTGAGTGCGAAGCGCGAGCGGGAGCACGAGCTGTAGACACGGGACTGCCCGAGCATTTGTTTCTGTATCGGCTGTCTGCCTTTTACCTGGCGTCGCTATTAAACCCCCTTGCAAAGTGGTGGAGGTGCGGGGTAGTAGGCGCGATGACCAGTTGCGATTGGGCCGTGCTTTGCTGGGTGGTGCCTTGCTCGGTCGTCTGATCAGGCATTGCTGATGCAGTGGGCAGCTTCCGGCTTCGAAGTTCCAGGTTTGCGTACCCAGCACACTTCCACCACTTTGCAAGGGGGTTTAATAGCGATGCCAGGTAAAAGCGACGCCAGGTATAATGTTCATTTTTGAAAGAAAAAAACATGGAGCTTTTTTAAGCGTTGCGATTTATTTAGGCAAAAAGAAAGGTACGGTGAACAACGCGATCTAAGAAATCATTTTCTAAATTGCTGTGCATACTTGGTCGGAATCATTGTTTTACTTCTTTTAGAGACACAAAATGCTGAAGATGCTCATGCTATTTTTTTAAGAGACGCGAAGGCAGTGACGAGAAGCAGAAATCTTGACACCGATTGGTGATGAGTGGGCATTTCATCTTTGACATTAAACGGTGAGCGCGCATGGCCACCACTTTTCCACAGCGGTACGGAACACATGGCATACCCGAGCAATGTGCATAAGCTACACCCCTGTAGCTTTCCCTTCATTGCCAAGAAAAGTTGTCAGCGAGTATAGAGATGCTGTCTTTGTTAGAAACTGCCTCTAGAAAGTGACACTGAAGAACACGCTTCTAGAAATGTATGTGTGCTTGTTGCGAGCTCTTGAGTAGTAATATAGATATCCAGGGCAATTTAGGTTCTGTGAGCGAAGGGGTGTGCTTGGAAAAAGTGTTTGACGATTTCGAGTACTTTGTACTCAGCTATGGGAGAGCGGTGAGTCATTCCTATTGTAAACGAATGCGTGGTACTGTTTAGAAAAATTTATTTACACTGGGTACAAAAAGCCTAAATTTGATAACATTTTAATAATAAAGGGTACATAGACATCGGCACATCTACGTGTCATAGAGACATGACTATGTTGTAGTGAACAAATTATTATTCCAAATTACATGGCACACGTGGCATGCCTGTAAGTAAATACATCAAAACATCATCATTCAAGTATACGTTTTTGGTTCGGAGCATCGATGACTGGAATCAATTACCTCAAAACATAGTCGAACATTGCGATTTACAAAGGTTCGAAAAGGCTTTGTCAGAATATTTGTAAACAAATTGCTTGTTCCTTGTTGGTTGAATGTGTTCAATGTATTATATCAAAATGTTCAATATGTACTATATCTCATCAAATCTTTTTCTCTTTTTGGTGACGTGTACGAGATGTACTCGAACATGATTCTTTTATCCGTGACCTATGCGTCATGTATTCTGATATAGTTTTGCATTTTTGTTTTATTTCCTTATAGTGTGCATCTTGAGCGTACAGTGTGAAACTTGTTTTCACATATGTTCTTTGTACATGCCAGATATGTAACCCCAACTCCTGTCTTGGCCCTTGGGCTGATAGTATGAATAAATAAAATAAAATAAATCAATTACTTAGTGCAGCGCGTTCGTGCAACGCGTCCTAAAAATTATGCCTGGAACATGAGCCGCGAACGCGCTGCTTTACCATCTGATTTCACTCTCCTCCTTCGGTACGAAGGCGAAGCGTCTCTGACGGCAGCCCCCTGCGAACACAGCAATGCTCTCACAGTTGCCTCCAAGCAGCCGTGATGTCACGCGGCAGAGTGGTACGTTAATGCAACGCCTCCTGTAGAAGATTCATGCCGCATGAGAAGAAAAACGGTTGCCACACCCTTTCCCTCCTTTATTTTAGAATGTTCTTGGTCGCTAGCGTCACCTGTGGCGGACAGTGCAACAACGCAACACTTCGCATAGCCTCCGAAACAGCGGTGTACAGTTGCAGGTCTCGAAAATTCTCGACTGACGTGCCCCTGAGGGCCGCAGATGAAAAAAATTGCCCGCAGCTTCCCTCGGGGGAACACTGAGGAGGATGCGGAGCATATAATTGGTTAACGGGGTGTTAAAGTGCGACTTACTTGGGTCGATGGCTAAATTGGTTAACGTGGTTGTGAAATGGGGTGTTAAATTGCGACTTACTTGGGTCGATGGCTAAATTGGTTAACGTGGTTGTAGGAGGGGGTGTTAAATGAGTGAACACGTACACACGTATGCGAAAGGACGGCGCTGGTCGAAGGGACGTCGATCATTGTGTTTGTGGATTCGTTGGAATTCATTTCACCGCGACCTTGGACGTCGACGCGCCGTACAAACCAACCGACGAGCGGCAACTGAGCGAGCGAGCGCCGACCTTGAGTATATATACAGCGCGACGGCGCATGCACTGTCAGCTGTTGAATGTTCTCGAAGGAGAAGCGCGCGCGCGGCACAGATGGCGACGGCGCGACGGCGCATGCGCTGTCAGCTGTCGAATGTTCTCGAAGGAGAAGCGCGCGCGGCACAGATGGTGGGCGACGGCGCGACGGCGCATGCGCGCGCGTCAGCTGTCGAATGTTCGAGAAGCGGTGTGGACGGCGCGGACGGCGCGGACGGCGCACTACAAGGCGCGAGTATAAGATGCTTCCGCATCTAAAACGCTTAGCTGGTACCGCCCGCTGCCGTGATAATATTCTCGGTCGCGAGCGCCACCGCGCGTCGCCTGCTCAAAACTGAAGGCAGGCCAACTCCACTGGGAGCGCGCGCCATTCCCCAGGCATTGTTTAGAGGAGGCGTTGGTTAATGTCACGTGACTGAGCGGTACGGAGGCGAGCGGTCTCTTGCGGCGGCTGGTCGCAACACAAGGCAGGAGGCATGGCCCCCGAAAATAAGCGCTTAGAAGAGGCTCTCAATTGAAAAGAAAGCGACGTTCTTAAGGTATAGTTTTCCTAGGAGGCGTTGGTTCGTGTGAATACTGCGTTATCGTGAAACCGCTTCGGGTGATTTGTCGAGAAGTCGTGAACGCGAATGTTATTATTAGAAGCTACGGTCACTGCGAACGAGTGACACTCGCGCCTCGTTCAAATGCGTAAATGAGACATGTATTCCAGCTTGCTTGAGTGCGTCTCCAGCCAACACCACCTAGAACTAGGAGAAGGCCCGCGCATGTCCCCCTCTCCGCACCAACTACGTCACCACAGTGAGATCTGCAAGCCCGACGACGCGAGCAGAGAGAGCGCACGGCGCGCACGGGAACTGGCGCGGCTCGGCTTGGCTTTCGGCTGTGGCTAGTACGGAATCCATCTGCCAGCATGCGCGTTGTGGGTAGAAAACTGTTTATTGAATGTGGCAGCCGCAAGGTGTTTTTTTGATGCGAAAATAAGGAAAATTTATATGTGTTTTCATTTACATCATGGTCTATTCATGCGGCGCAGTACTGGTTATAAAAATTGCGATATACTGCAGGCTTGAATACATAAGAGCACCAATGCTAGCGGTATCAGCCTAAGCATCTGACAACGCTGACACTATTTCCAGTGCTGCAGCTTGTTGGCGTGCATTTTCTTTGTACTCAGTTGCTCAGGCGTGCTGCACGAACTTTTGCTGGTGTGCTGGCGAAAATGCCTGGGTGCTGCTGTGCACCGAACTGTCGATCGAACTATGCTAATGGACCGCGAGAACGCGTGTGCAGGTTTCCGTTGGACCCCGCCCAAATGCAGCGTGGACGAAGGCTGTGCGGCGGGAAAACTTCACACCTACGAAGTACACTGTGGTAAGCACATGTTCCCGTTTGTTTTCCGGCAGTCGGGCTTCTCGTGGGAACAGAGTCTAGTTAATTGCGTGACGCATGCAACCGTTACGACGCGCTATGCACCTTAAGGATTGACAACTGAGCAAATGGTGTGTTTCAGTGTAATATTGTTCCATGTTCGTGCCGTAAAGTGTATAGTGCCATGTTTACGCCTCAGGTTGCTCATGTGCGATTCTGCCTAATCAGAAATTGATTTAGCGCAATGTATTCGCGAGTAAAACTGCCTGCGTCGAACATACGATGTAGACGGCGTAGTTACTTTACATGTAGGGCGTCCGCCACTACTTGAGCGCTAAACAAACGATGGCTCGTGGTTTACCGTCTCAAAGCAAGGTTCGCTAAGTGAGACGTCATTCTTGTTGACTGCGTGGTCGTGGTTGCCGTACAGAAGCAGATAAATAAAGCGAAAGAATTTGTCTTAATCTTTACAAACGGCGCACTGGGATCATATAATTCTGTAAAACTATTATGTATAATTCTGTCGCTTTCATCTTATACTTCGTTGTTTGTGCTTATGTTCCAGGTCTGTGAGCACCACTTTCTTGAAAGTGACTTCGTAGACTCCACCAGCTACACTGACAGCATGACTGGGAAAGTAATTGAAGTACCCCTCAAGCTGAGGCGCTTGAAGCCTTCTGCAATCCCAAGCGTTTTCCCTAATTGCCCTGCTTACTTTTCCCGCCAAGAAACTTCTGCACGCGAGAGCCCAGAAGAAAAGCGCGCTCGTGTGGACGCAGAAGCGTTGCAGGAAGCAATACGGTTATCAGAGCATTCTCACGAAGCGGAAGAAAAGAAGAATGTCATCGCCACTTTTCGAAGACCTATTGACAGCAGTAGGTGACCTCTCTCTTACTGACTTCTGGACCAAGGTAGTCACCCAGAAACAAGTACTTTTCCTCAACTTCAGCGACCAAGGTGCCCCAGTTGTGCATCGTGCAGTGACAGTGGCATCCGACCTTTCTTTGGCAGTGTATGTTGGTGAAATGAGGTTACAAAACCTAGGTTCCTCTGTGCTTCCTATGACAATTTCTGACTTGAGAGTGCTTCACAAAGTTCTGTGCGATGTGGAAGACGTCACGAAGGATTCCACAAATAATGAACTCCAACTAGAGATTCTGTTGAAGCGTGTCGTGGCACTCCTGGAGCAACTGAGCAACTGTCATCTTCAGCTCTCCCGCATGAGTGGCAAGTGCAAGTCGTCAAATTTGTGACACAGCAACTTCAAGTTCTCCTCACTAAGGCGTCGACTTACCCAGCTGACTTTCTGGTGTTCTGCAGCCTTGTGTACACAATATCGCCGCACGCATACAGATTCATCAGGAGTACAGCAAAATTAAAGCTCCCACATCCACAGAAAATAAGACGCATTTGTGCCTCTTACCGTGCTAGCCCATCCAGAGAGCAACAAGAGGATTCATTCCTTTCTTATGCAAGGAGACTGGCATCAACACTAAAAGACCACGAGCGCTTTGTGACGCTTATGATGGACGAGATCCACCTGCAGGCATCCTTTCAGTACAAGGGTGGTTATGTCACTGGTGCAGCGACAAACAATAAAATGCGGCAAAGACAGCATACGTCTTTATGATACAAAGCTTGTTATCATGAAAGAAGGATGTTGTGCATATACTTCCAGTAGCACAAATAGAAGCGAAACAGCTACATGAATTTCTTGATCTGCTGATCAGGCACCTAGAAGACATTGGAATACGAGTAGTTGCAGTGGTGTCTGACAACAACTCGATCAACCGAAAGGCTATGTCATTTTTTGCTGATCCTCCCAAAGTGAGCATTGTATACAGGCACCCGTCAGACTCATCAAGACCCTTGTTTTTTATTCTGGATGCAGTGCATATATGAAAGTGTATCCGAAATAACTGGCTGAATCAGCGTAATTGTGGAAGGTGCATCTTCTTTCCCAATTTCAGTGCCCTCTCGGAAAACCCATCTGTCCTGACAGCCTCGTTTAACACACTATGCAAGTTGCATGAAGGAGAAAAAAATGAGCTTTTGCGACTAGCTCCAACTTTGTCCTTCAAGTCGCTGAATCCATCCAATCTAGAGCGACAAAATGTAAAGCTCCCACTGAGGATCTTCAACAGTTCAACTGCTGCAGCACTAAGAAGCACCAAAGTCGCACTTGAGCATAAAGCTGGTACATTGAAACTTATTAACATTGTTTTGACATGGTGGAATGTGGTGAATGTCAAGACCCCATTCAAAGGTCAGCGTCTCCGAGACCCATTTCAAGAACCGATAAGTGCACTGCAATGCCACCAAATTGAGTTTCTAAACAAGATTGTGGATTGGTTGGACCACTGGCAGAGTTTGAAGCATGATGCTGGCCAGTTACCTCGCGAAACGCACATGGTACTGCGACATACCTCACATGCCCTTGTTGATGTGTCAACGTATTGCATTGAAGAACTTCGGTTCAAATACGTTTTGCTAAGGAAATTTCAAACCGACAGTTTGGAAGACAGGTTTGGCAGGTACAGGCAGCTGTCTGGTGCCCAATACCACGTTTCGATACGTCAGATTTATGAATCCGAGCAGAAGCTGAGACTTCAGAAGCTACTTGATCTTCCCAACTTGGATACCATTGCACCTTGCATTCCTACCACTGATTTGAAATTCCTTGTTTAGCAGTTTGATGTTGCAGTGATGGACGATGATGTGAAGGAGAAGGAGAAAATGCTACCAGCTATTACATATGTAGCAGGATATTGTGCATATGCTGCAGTTAGGAAACTTGCCTGCTCTTCCTGCCAGGAAAACTTCACTGTTGAGAATCGGACCATTGAACTGGATGATGATGTGCTGATAGCTAATGCAACGCGTGGTGGACTGAAATTTCCACAAGCGGTAGTTGTGAATGCCGTGCTCACAATGGAAATTGTGCTTGACAAGCTGAGAAGTCCGAAGTACGCATCAATATTTTTTGCTTGCGCAAAACAAAAAGAAGTTCTTGTAAGCCTCGCGACTTCCCTTGTTGAGTGCAATGAAGACTTGGATTTCTGCGATGGTGGCCACTCACTTAAACTTGTCTTAAACTATGTTCTCAGTGCTGCTGCCAATACGCTGCTGAATAATTTGTGCAAAGTTCAAAATAACAAGCTGAATGAAAGCAAGGCTGCAAAGCGGAACAACGTTGAAAATAAAGGAACTGAAAGCAAGGCTGCGAAGCGGAAGCTCAGTACTCTTCAAGCATAATCTTCTTTCTTATGAATTGTTCTGCCTGTTTGGATTATGATGTATCACGAATAAATATGTCTCACAACGAAAATTTAAGCCTCTTTTAAACTGCACAAAATGGCTGTGCATGCTGTTAAAAATTTCATGAGTGCCTGATGAATCATTTCAAGCCAGCGTTTAGTTAAAACATACTGAAAATATTCCTTAATGCAAATATTCTGTGCACCCCAAAACCGCGAAAATAATAATAATAATGTAGGGAAAATGCTATTTCGAAAAGAAAAAGCGTAGCTTTGGGTGAAGCCGACTTTTAGGCTGATCTCACTGCGGTGACGTCACGCAGCCCTGCACAGGCCTTCTCTAGCTCTAGGTGGTGTTGCTCCAGCTGCCTCCTCGTCGCTGCTCGGTTCGGCATCAATTCCAGAATCATTGCTCTGAAGAGGATCAAACCGAAAATGATTCGCCACGCCGCGAATCGCAGCCATTCCATATAACTCGGTGTTTTCATCAACGCCTTTAAACGCTGATGACGGAGGTGACGACGATGGGGAAGGGAGCGAGGCGAAGGCATGCGTGCCGTGACACCGAGTCACCATTTCCTGTGGCCACGTGACGAGACGGGGCGCGACGACTTGGCAGCGCTGAATATTGGTGGGCTTCAGACATGTCTTGAATTGGGTTCGATACTAGTCAATATTACCTGTAATAATTCGTTCCTCTGATGAATTATGAGTACTGAATCGTTACAAGGGGATCGATAACTACACGCTGACGCAAAAAAATGATAGCATATCCACGAAGTGGACAATGATAAGTTGGGCGAAGTGTCCGTCCGTATGTACGTCTGGGTGGTTACGCTTGACAAGGTTAGATTAAGAGGACCTTCGCCCCTAAAAGAAGACATGCGTGAAGTTCATGGCACCGAAATGGCACCATGCTATCCCGCGAGGTGCTAAGAATACCTGAGAATGCTTTGGCGCACTACACAAACTCATATTATCGGACAGCCACAGGCAGTCCAGATAAGACGCATGACCAGTTATGTATGCTTAACAAGTTGTTAACGATTTAGAGTACATGGTACTCGACTATGAAAGAGCAACAAGCCGTCCCATGGGCGTCTGCTGATGCAAGTATCTGTGTGTTTAAAAAAGTTGTTACGATTCAGAGTACTAAGTACTTACTATGGCAGAGCGTAAAGCCGTCCCGGGGGCCTAAGGAAGACGATTTAGTTCTGTGAATAGAAAAAAAATTTTAACGATTTTGAGTACTTCGTACTGAACTATGGGAGAGCACTGAGCCGTCCCTGAAAGACCGTATGGACATCTATACTGTGTTTAGTTCTTACAGACAGTGAACATCAATAACAATCCAACAGAACAGTGCGACAGAACACAACATCCACAGACACACCAAATCTATACTGTGTGTGTGAATAGAAAAATATTTTAACAATTTTGAGTACTTCGTACTCAACTATGTGAGAGCACTGAGCCTCCTGGAAAGACCGTAAGGACACCTATACTAGTCCTAGAGTCAACTGTGATGTTAAGCTTGCAGATAACTTCATTAGCGATTAATAATACCAGCCCTTCAAAGCCACCCTTGCTGCTACGCCCAGCCTGTGCCTATTTTTTTAATGTTCAAAGTTAAAAATATTCTAGAGACAATAAACGTAGTATTTGCTTTGTGACAAATCAATGGGGGCACATATCTTTTATTGAAAAAAAGATGCAAGCAGCCTGTACTCGTTGTCAAAAGCCTGTAACCAACAGCGGAAATGGTGTTCAACATAGCTTCATGCGAGTTCTTGTTTGCGGAAAACTTTTCTTGGCAATGAAGGTGTGACGACCATTGCGCACGAGCCCGCACAGCCTCCGTCTCGCCACTGGTTAGACCGGCGTGACAAGGCCACTCTAGGCAGGGTTGCCACTAGGGGCTACTTTTCGCCAAATTAGCGAATTTGAGAGGCTCTCGGTAACTCAGCAGGATGAGCAGAAGGATGGAAACTCAGCAGGATGAGCATGATCTATAAAGGAGAGGGGTACAAAGCTGACATAAACAAGTACCGTCCTATAACAGTGACACCTGTGGTCTACAGGCTGGCGATGGAGATTATAAAGGAAATATTGTAGTCATGGATAGAGGATGAGGGGGTGCTGGGGGAACTGCAGAATGGGTTTGGAAAAACAGGAGGTTGGAAGACAATCGGTTATCACTGACGCAGTGCATCGAAATAGCAGAAAAGGAACACGGGCCCCTGTTGCTAGCATTTTTGGATATCAAAGGAGCGTACGATAACGTGGTTCAAGAGGACTTGTGGGGAATACTGGACACACTAGGTGTGAAAGATGGAGTCACTAATCTTTTAAAGGATGTCCATAAGAGTAACAAGGTAGTTACAAAGTGGGAAAAACAGGTATACAAGCCCATAGAGGTGAAACGGGGGCGTAGGCAGCGGTGCCCTTTGTCACCCGTGTTATTCATAATGTACCTACAAAGATTAGAGGCCAAATTAGAGGGAAGTGGACTTAGCTTCAACCTCTCTTTCGTCAAACAAGCAAAACTTATTTATCAGGCACTACCAGGATTAATGAACGCAGATGATATAGTGCTAATGGTCGACAACAAGAAAGATTTGTAGAGATTGATGGACATCTGCGGTAATGAGGGAGATAGGTTAGATTTCAGATTCAGTAAGAAAAAATCAGCAGTCATGATTTTATTAGTGATAACGAAGGTAGTGAGCTTAGAATACAGGAAGTCACGATAGAGATAACAGATAAATACTAATATCTGGGCGTATGGATAAGCAATGGGAACGAGTACCTAAGGGAACATGAAATATACGTCACGACTAAAGGTAACAGGAATGCAGCAGTGATGAAAAATAGGGCACTGTGGAATTACAATAGGTATGATGTTGTGAGAGGAATATGGAAAGGGGTCATGGTTCCTGGGCTGACGCTCGGCGATGCGGTCTTGTGCATGAGGTCAGGAGTTCAAGCAAGATTAGAAATTAAGCAACGTGGAATAGGTAGGCGTGCTTTAGGAGCTCACGGGAATACACCAAATTAGGGAGTACAAGGTGATATGGGATGGACATCATTTGAGGGCAGGGAAGCTAGCAGCAAGATAAAATTTGAGAAGCGATTGAGAGAAATGGGGGAGGAGCGTTGGGCTAGGAAAGTTTTCAGCTACTTGTACATGACGACTGTCGATACAAAATGGAAGAAGCGAACCAGGAAATTGACTGGTAAATACTTAGAAAACAGTAGGTGGCCAAACCAAAAAGAACTATTGGTTAAGAAGAAGGTGAAGGAAACGGAGACTGATATGTAGAGAATTGGCATGATTAAGAAGCCCGCACTAGAGATCTATCGAACTATTAAGCAGAAAATTGCCAAGGAAAGGATCTATGATAATATCGGGGTAGTTCTCTACTGTTTGAGGCCAGGACGGGAGTATTGTGAGCCATGAAATATCGGGCCAAATACGAATGGGTAAACACGGTATGCAGTGCATGTGGAGAGGAGGAGGAAACTGCGGAACACTTAATAATGTTCTGTAGAGGGCTTCACCCTATAGTTCAGGATGACGGCACAGAGTTTTTCAAAGCACCGAGTTTTAGGGACAGGGAGGGAAAAATAGACTTTAAGGTGGTAGAATTAACCAGAAGGTTATCATATTGGTGGCTAAAGTCAAGGCACGAGTGAAAATTAAACCCTTCACTGCAAAGTACCAGACCTCAACTTCACTATTTAAAGGAAAAAAAATATAAATCTAGTGGTTAGTTCACTAAGTATTACGGCTAAATGGCATTAGCCGCCACCCGATCTAAAGGGTACAGCCACATCCATCCATTCAACCATCCATCCATTATATGATGAAAAGATGCGAAATGATGGTACTTAAAGTGTTCACCAAGTCGACGGACGGACGGACGCACACACAGACAGACTAATGGACGGACGCACGAATGAACATGCAGACGCACGGATGGACGGATGGACGTTTTTCCACTCACCATCATTCTCTCCGTAGATATGCTGTGATTTTTTTCGTAATTTTAGACCCTCCATTAGAAGGCGCACGTTATGTGCAAATCAGTACGTCTGTCCTGCTTCTCAATTCATCTATATTCTTAAGGCACTAACGTATTGGTGCGTCCGTTAGTAACCTCCCTGCAAAACTTAAGTCAAAGGACTGCTTTTTGTGCCTTGAAGTCATGGTATAAGTCTTTTATTTGCTTTAAGAGGTTTAAACTTTTTTTAAGTTTCGCTTCTGACGTGACTAGGGGCTGGTTAGGCCACGTGTTCCGAGCACAACTCTTACTATCCTACTGTCCTGGTCGACTTTTGCACTGCTATAGTATTCCGTCAATTGGAATTAGAGTTTAAATTTGCTCATAGCAAACTTCACGGGCTGGCCAAGAAGTCGGCCTTTTTTGGCAGCCAATTCAGAAACTGCACTGAGGTGACTGTGCAGCTTAAGCATGACTGGACAGAAAGCGGGGGCGGGTACTGCCATGGTTACGCCAGTCCTTTCTAATTTATTTCAGTTTTGTAAATAAATTGTTCCGTTATCAATCACGACATCCAGAGAAAGGCTACGCACGCCGTCCCTCTATTGTTTTAGCGACTGCTTGGTCCGTTATTCACTACAACTGAAACTACCCCAAACTTTCGTAATGAGGCTCTGCTGGTGCATGCACGCCTTTTCTCAGTGCTTCCTTGGTGAGGCGGCTGATGTGACTCCAACTCCAGTGAGACCTCCCATGATAAAGCGGGTGATGTGACTCCAAGCCCAGTGAGACCTCCCATGGTGAAGCGGGTGATGTGACTCCAGCCCCAGTGAGACCTCCCATTTTGCAGCGGCTGATGTGACTACAAGCCCAGTGAGACCTCCCATGGTGAAGTGGGTGATGTGACTCCAACCCCAGTGAGACCTCCCATTGTGCAGCGGGTGATTGTACTACAAGCCCAGTGAGACCTCCCACGGTGAAGTGGGTGATGCGACTAGCTTTGAAAAACGTTAGTATAATTTGGGGCTTACGAATGACTCTGTACTCGAGGCGTAAAGCAATCTACATTACTTGGCCCGCCACACATATGTAGAGTGGCGACTTTTTGGCGAAATTTAAAGAAAATGGCTACTTTTGGCGACTTTTCACTCGTAGTTTGGCTAGTTTCACAGGAAAGCAAGTGGCGATCCTGCCTGTACGGCGGCGTGGCATCTCGAACCAGAAGTCGATGCAGATGGGCGCCGCATCTCACAATTCTTTGCGTGAGCCACGATTTTTCGATCCGCCTATTCTGGAAGGTGATATAATTCGTTGTTTTCATTACAACAGTGCACTGCAGGTAAAATGGCATCTTGCGAAACAGGGTGGAAAAAGTCTTCTACATGCATCGAAAAGGCATACTTTCAAGGATCAAGTGAGACCGGAAACGTTGTCACTTGTTGGCACGAAGGGATCATCAATGACTAGAGCGGCCCCGCCGCGGTGGTCTAGTAGCTAAGGTACTCGGCTGCTGACCCGCAGGTCGCGGGTTCAAATCCCGGCTGTGACAGCTACATTTATGATGGAGGCAGAAATGTTGTTGACCCGTGTGCTCAGATTTTGGTGGACGTTAAAGAACCCCTGGTGGTCAAAATTTCTGGAGCCCTCCACTACGGCGTCTCTCACAATCAAATGGTGGTTTCGGGACGTTAAACCCTATATTTCATTCATCAATGACTAGAGCGTTAAGGATTCCTAACACAAACTCACTTAGCTGCTGCTGCCAAGTGTTCCACTCAGTTAGAATACTTCTAAATGGCATGTCGACCTTATGGGTCTTAAAAATAAAGAATACGCATAAGGACAAAAACTTGCTAAGCCGAACGTAAGAGCTGTTTTTGTTTGCATAGGGAAAACACTTTTGTTTTTGCCTAGCTCAGGTTTACTTTTTCCAGAACAAAGTTCTTGGACAAAGCTTTAGTGGCCTTTCGATGAAACACGACTGAAGTCAAAACCACAAATTCGCTGTCTTTATCTGCTTGTAGTATACGAAGGTCAGCTGTCCTTACAGAACTTCACATTACTTATTTTCCTGTTGGATCTCCGATGGGAACGCTTCACGGTCCTTAAGAGGCTGTACACACCGTCCATAAGGCATCTCTTCTCGTCTTCATTCACAGCCTTGTCAGCCACACGCCTATAGTAGTAGTAAATAACTTTATTAAGACAGCTGATGGTTTCCTAAGTGGCGAAAGCTGTCAGGCCATGCCTGGTAGCCACCTCGTCAGCGCGTTTGACGGCCCTGAGCTGGGTGTCCAGGCTTGTGGTCGTGAGGATTCTCTCCCAGGCATCACTTGAAGGTGACTGTCCTAGGAAGCATTGTGCGGGAGGGTACTTGCTGCATCACATGCCCGTAGAGCACGAGTAATTCGTGCGAGTGCCACCCTGGCTGTACGCTGAGCTTTGGGACCATTTTTTTGAGAGACGTGTAGACGTTTAGCGGCACCTTGACATGCCCCAAAACAGTAAAGTTACCAGATTTGGTTGCCGCGTGTCCTGGTTCTCTCTCTAAACGATGAACGAGGGACTGCAACTGGTACTCCCTGCTTTTAGCTGCTAACCTCTCGAATGTTTTGAAGGTGAAGTCACAAAACCCCCGGCCTCTGGCTCGCAGCAAAGCGATCGTAACCAGTCGTATAATAGCCGTACTTGTCTCCCTAACTCAGACGTCCGGATTTAGCTTATTCGTTTAGTCTGTCCAAAAGAAGGTTGTGAGCAGCCAAAAAAAGCAAGCACTTCCGCTGGAAAGACTTTCTTGCGAAGGAAAATAAAGTGTAGTGGCGAGTCAGCGCCCTGTGCTATCTTTCTGTTTTGCTTTCGGTCCTCTTTGATTTTGCGCTTTCAAGTATTAATTCAACTATAGTTTACGTAAACATATCCTAGAAATCCGGATGGAAATGTTATGCCAACAGCATGCGGTACATGAACCGCGGCACATATATTTCACTTGCGTGCGTGAGGGGCAACTTTTCTGTGCGCCAGCGCCTTGTGATGGCGCCAAGTTGGGAGTAGCGTAAGGGCATGCGCATGCGCATAAAGAGCGCCGAGCTGGGTTCTTCGTCTGCTGTGCAGTTCCTTATCCATGACGTCACTCCGTACGAGTGCACTCTAGACAAAGGATCTTTTCGGCTTATCTCAAAAGTCGGGGTGTGTGGTGTATATTCGAGTTTTATGTCCTCGATGGCTCGCTGCAACGCTCTAGATTCTGAATATGAAATGACATAAAAACCACACATTTACCCACGAAGGTTTGTTCTTCTGAAGTTGGTGCCAGTATGGGGTGACGTCTTTAAAGGAGGCGTGAAAACTTTCCCAGACATTTTGAATGGCATGCCATTTCGGCATCATGGCACGTCACTCAACAATGCACCGTAATTTGGTTTATCATACGGGTTGATTTAGTAGCAATAAAAACACCAAGCAGGATTTTGTACAGGCAATAGACAATATCAGCCATAGATCATAACACAGGCAATATATTACAAGAAACTATATTCATATTATCAATCAAATGATAGAGAAATGCACAGAATGCAATCAACCCATTTACATAGCCTTCATGGATTAAGTGTTTAACTCAGTCGATACATCAGCAGTAATGCAGGCACAACAGAATCAGGGCATCAACGAACCCTACATAAACATAATGGAATGTACAGCGGATCCAAAGCCACCATTGTTCTCCATGAAGAAAGCGACATAATACCAATAAAGAAGGGTGTAAGGCAGGGAGACACGATCTCTTCAGTGCTATTCGCCGCTTGTTTACAGGAGGTCTTCAGGGCCTAATAGATTGAGAAGAGGTAGGGATAAGAGTTCATGGAGAGTGTCGTAGTAATCAGCAGTTCACTGAAGGCATTGCCTTGATGAGAAAACTTGAGGGACGAATCACAGTTCATGATTATTGAACTGGACACGTAGTGCAGAACACTACGTATGAAAATTATATGCACAAATCTAAAGTAATGTGCAACAGTCTTGACAGAAAACAACGCTTTGAGATAGGTAGAGAGATGCTGGATGATGTAAAGGAATGTGTGTACTTAGTATAGGTAGCAACTATAGAGCCAATTCAAGAGAGTGAAAAAAAAACTAGCAGAATAAAGATGGGGTGGATCACATTCGGCAAGCATTATGAAATCATGAATCGTAATCCACCACTCACCCTTGAAAGGAAGGTATATAACAGCTGCATATTGCCGGTATTCACCTGCGAATTAGAAACCTGGAAGCTTACAAAAAGGGTTCAGCCTAAGTTGAAGACGACGCAGCGAGCGATAGAAAGGAAAATGGTAGGTGTAACTATAAAAGACAAGAAGAGAGGAGAGTGGGCCAGGGAACAAACTGGGGTTAAGAATATCATAGTTGCATTCGAGAAGAAGAAATGGACATGGACCGGGCACGTAGCGCGTATACGCAGGATAACCGCTGTTCATTACGAGTAACTGACTGGATTCCTATGAAGGAGACAAGCGGGTGAGGGGGAGACAGAAGGTTGGATGAACAGATGAGATTAGAAAGCTTGCGGGTATAAAGTGGCAGCAGCGAGCACCGGACCGACTTGACTGGCGGAACATGGGAGAGGCCTTTTTCCTACAGTGGGAGCAGTCAGGCTGATGATGATGATGATGAAGATTATGATAATGATGCTTAACTGCTTGCAAATGCGAAATGAGACCAGCGGCATCGGTATGGGTGGCGTCAACAGAAGTGAAGCAAGTATTCATCACGTAACATAATCATGACTTCACCAATCACTAGCATTTGTGACTTCATAATTGCGTCGCTGTGGCATTAGATAACGCGATCCGATGATCTGTCCACATGCCATCATTTCTTGGCCTAAGGTAGGCCGATCACAGAGGCCATGCAAAAAACTAGGTGAGATAAAGAAAGCTTGCCATGCCTCCGATCCTGGCACAAGGCATACATTGGTGTACTCACTTTTGAGTCGACTCACTGGGACTCACTGAGCCTTCGACTGAAGCATCAGTATGAGTCTGAGTAAGTTCGGGTGGATAATATTTAGGCGAGTTTAAGTAAGAGTTAGTCCGGGTGAGGAAAATTTTCTTAAGTGTGAGTTCGAACGAGTTCAGCTCAGGAAAGTTAAGATGAGTCTGAATGATTTTCACCTTTTTTTACCTTCCAATGGTGACATCTACTCATCTTCAACATCACGATCAGCCTTACATAAAGTCGCGTTTACATTCACGTCTGCTTAAACGTATTCCAAAGCAGTCTCTTTCATACACCATTTCAAATATTTATTGATCAGAGGCGCGAAATACGAAGGATAGTGCCTTTACCTCTTCTCTCACCACCCTTGCCAACTATTTCAAGGAAGCTCTTGACGAATGTATGCCATGTTATTTCTTACGAGAAAATGACTGTACTGCTTAACGAGCAGTTATAGTACGTGTTCGAAGGTACTATGTCAAAAAACGCCAAGAATAGCCCCGATTACGTCAAATATTGGTCTTATAGAGCAGTGACATAATGGTCGAAAAAAAATAAATAAATCTATGCTAACGGACTCGTGAGTCGAGTCAGTCGGTCTTAGACCAATTCGTGAGTCTTAGTGAGTTCTGATCACTAATGTTTTGGTGAGGGCGAGTCCGAGCGAGCCCCAAGGGCAATATGTATTTTTTGTTTGAGTGAGTTCCACAAGTTTTGCGACGTATAGTGCTAGGTGCGGAAAACTGTACGAGCACGTTTGGACATGAAGAGTACAAAGGTTGAGAAGAGTGGTAAAGCAAGCGCAAGAGAAACGAGACAACTAGATTTACAATTAAATGTATTGTAATATGCGTCGGTGCACGTATTCTCTTAAATATACTTATACAGCCCACCTCAGTTAACTATACTCTATTTAACCATTCTTCACATGGAATTTCTCACGGGCTTGTCTCGGAAAGTGGTGTTTTTGATGCCTATTCGCGATGTGGTTCAACAAATGCCGCGTACGCTTTCTAAACTATTCATCGCGTTAAAAAAGAGGCTGTGCTTCTTCATGCAGCCTTGTCGCTGCTGTACAAGGCTTGCATGTCACGGAGCCACAACGCCGACAGACGCCTCAGGGAGATCCTGAATTTTCTCAGGAGCCGAGGACTACCGTGGCCACGCAGGTCCACAGGCTCCGACTCTGGCAAGGACGCTTTGGACGTGCTCCTCGACCTTCTGATCAGATGGGGCGTCCCTTCCGTCATGGAGCTTAGCATCATGAAACTGCCAGGTGACACGAGGCATGTGTTATTTTACCCCCATGAAATTTAATAATATCCGGCTTTCACGTGCCAAAACTACGATAAAATTATGCGTCCATAGAATTACGAGGTATGTCATCATGGATGGCTCCGGCAGTTTCGACTTTGCATTAGATTTGCAGAACTGTTGTTAAATGGACTATCGATAGTATCGATAGTTTAAAAAAGAACTATCGATACTATCGATAATTCATTTACCGATAGTTCTGCGGAGAACATTGACAACATGCTACTGTTCACAGTATTCAGCTTCGTTAATTTATAGGTATTTTTTATGAATGAAATAACCTCAGTGAATATGCCGGAATATGTCCACTAAGGAATGAATGCTCAAAACGAAGCAGTCAAAGCTTACAAACAAAAGGAAGGTAATGATCTTTTATTTTCTTCTCATTTTGGACCACACTGCGCAGCGTGACTTCGATGTCTTGCAGTTCCGTGGCATGAACTACTTCCTGGCTGCTACCGCGAAACCGTTCAATTTAATTAACATTTGTAAGCCAAGCATTTTGGTGAAGGAACACAAGCACGCCAACCTTTGATCTATTTAGCCTGTTTCTTCTTTCTGACACGGTCTGACCAGCGGTGGAGAACAAGCGTTCTGCAGGTATACGTTGCTGAGATGCATAAGTACTTTCTAGCCATTTGAAAGGTCGGCGTTGTTGCACATTGCCAAGAGTGCCACAATTCTGAAGAGTTGCTCTTCCTTTCTTCGGGAGGTAACTCCAACAACTGGCGAACCATGAGCTCTGTGTTTGAAGCGGTATAGTTGAGAGTCTCCAGTTGGTGCCTCCCAAGGAACGGCATAATTAGGCTTCCTGCTGGAGCTTCGTTATGAACCACACGCTATATAGTCGGTTCAGGCGCAGGGCCTACTACCTTTGTGCTTCGTAGTGACCAAATGTTTTCTTGATAAATTTTTGCGAGAACCGAAGTGGTTCAGCACCGAGGAAAGGTAGGCCGAACGCAGATAGACACCGCCACCTTTCCTACGAGCACGTGCTGTGGGCGAGGTCCCTTGAAGGTTTCGTTTCTGCGTCCAAGAGGCAGCGCCCTTGCTTTAATGAACGAAGAATCATAAAGCCACATGATATCCTCCGACGGATATATCCCTTTTCTATTGGCAATTTATGCTTTGATTTGCAATTCGATTAAAACACAAAGAATACTATTATTCACTCCAGACAACGGCCAGCAACACGCATTTGGTCGCGCCGTAATTGCATGTGTCGGCATATGTGCAAACTCTGGCTAAAGATAGCTGGGACACCCTGTATATAGGCACTGGGTCTTGACCACCAAGGTAGTGCCAGTGGAATATTTATTCTTTGCGTTGTGGAACAATAACAATTCGCAGCGTGCGCGTTAACCAAAAGCGGACATGCAAGTCTCTCTGTCCAATCGGAATAGTCTGTCTTTATTTGCCCATCAGAAGCCATTGGCATGCTCCAGTTGGAAATAACGGTTCATAACTGCGTGCTTTGCGCCTCCCCAGGTTTCTCTCCTGCGCCACACCACGATTAGTGCCAGCGTCAATGCCACCGCTAGTGTATAAGCGTTAGCGCCCGCTGCTTTGCATCAACACATGGTTCTCTTTGGCGGAAGATTGTGTAATTTTTCAAAGCGAAAGATTTTAATGTCTCGAACTGACGGCAATACCCTGCGTCTGTCCGTGCCCCGGATGTCATACCCGCAGACAATGTTTCTATGCAATGTAAGGAAATGTACGTGGTTGCAGTACGTGCGCCTACATACGCAAAGTTGTCAGGTTCGGCATGCGTCTCGTACCGGTGTCAAAGTGATGGCCGCCCGCAATCGGCGAACGTTGCATTTCGATTGCAACCCCGCTCGTCGTCTGTGGCACTGGAAAGAACTGCAGCTTGCTCACGCGTTCAGAAAAGTGAAGTGACTAAAAAGTGAAGTGACTACAACTAAAATAGCACAAATATCTTACAGACATGCGTTGTATCAGGAGTTACATGTACCAAGTGGAGTGTTTTCTATGTCTTTCTTAAAACATGATATGCAATTGTGGAGGGCTATTATTGGCATTGAAGACATACCGTGGCACCACCTACGTGACGACGTCACTAATAGGATGCCGGGTTGACTTTGTCTGCTAGAACACCGCATTTTCTGCGCTTTTGTTTTGGACACCGTGCGTGCTTCCCTTTGTTTTGAAGCTCAGTGCTTAAAGCAGCGGTAATACATGATAACACGGGCAAGCAAACTGTGAATCGGTGCCCCCGGTGGCACACTCGTGTCTAATTCGCATCATAAAATCGCGACTAAGAACCAGTGCAGCCATGGGGGACGATGCAAGTGGTGTCGCGAAAGCAAAGCTGTCGTATATCACAAAACTACGCATCCTATCTGTGACGTCGAATTGGTTCTAGTTCACTATAGTATTCAGGCTCTCTCTCCACTTACACTCCATCAGCCAATCACGTGATGGTGCGTGCGGCAATGCTCCTTGATCAGACGCCGCGTTGTGGCAGTTTAGATGGCCCCCTTTTGCACGTGTTCACCCTGTAACCCGGCCACAAACCACCCACTCATGCAAGAAGGAAGACGTGCCAGTCGCGTTCTATTGTGACTGATCCCGTCGATGCGCTCCGATACGTCGAGGCGCTGGTGCTGGTCACGTTCGATACAACGCCGTAGCTTGGAAAGGGTGCCCCACAAGAGTGGGTGCTATGAATGATGCGGTCAGAGTGCAGGGTATGATTATTTTGCCCTATGGGTACAACGGGTAGACTATTTCCAAGGTTTACACTGAAACTTAGAACATGGCTTATTCGTGGACTTCTAAAAAGAAATTCGGGTCTCGGAGAAAAGAGAGCAAGAAAGAAACTACTTTATTTAGTCTCGGGGGAGACAAGCTCTTGGGGCTCTTTCAAGCCTGCCTGTTAAGTTGTACTGCACACGTTGCCACGATGCGCACTTGGTATGCATTGGGAATGAAGAGGCTGGCCACGTCGATGAAAAAGGAGCATAAGAAGGTACTGGCATCCACGCGCGGACCAGCATAGTGGAAATAACTCATGCCCGAGACTCAGCTTGGCCGTCTGTCATGTACGCCGGCTGGCTACAAGGCAGGTCCCGACTGTTCCCTGAGTCTCTTGTTTCTATAGTTACCCGTTTGTACATTCTCGCTCAGCGCAACTGCATTAAAGTGTAAAAAATCACAGCATATCCACGGAGTGAATGATGATTGGTGGGGCACAGCGTTCGTCAATCTGTCTGTCCATTCGTTCTTGCGTCCGCCTATCTGCGTGATCCTTGGTGCATCCGTCCGTTTGTTCATTCGTCTGTCTGTCCGTCCATCTCTTTTTGCGGCCATCCCTCTGTCTGTCCTTCCGTCCGTGCGACCGTCTGTCTGTCCGTCCGTGCGTGTGTCAGTCCGTTCGTCCGTCCCTATGTCTAGAGAAAACTCCAAGCACAGGCATCTTACATCTGTTCATCATGTATTCATCATATACAAGTGCCTCCATCCAGTAGACATTGTAAGGACTGCTATTTCGGATATGTTCAACTGGTGGTTACGTACTACGAGAGACGCACAAGTCAGGCCATCAGGAGCTTCGCCCCTAATATCGCCTAATTCACGGCTATGAGTCCAGAGGTGGCTTCCTAGGCCTATGTTCTCGCGGTTTGGTGCGTTGTCAGCACATTTCATAGCGCGCGCCCGCTAACTTGAACTCCACTTTATTCAAACAATTTTAGAGCCCCCATTGAGTTAGAATCAACCCGCTTTACCGTATACGCATAGCTTCGCTATATGCGTGCCAAAGACCTCCGCTAAGCTTTGACTGGTGTTGGTGCCCGCCCTTCTCTCGTAGTTTTTCTTCCACCCTCACATGCGAAGCAAACGGCGGAATGAAAACAAACGACCAAGGTGATCCCAGGTTTCCGAACTTGATCCTTCACGGGGACTCGAACATCTTGCGCAGGTACAGCCTGTACATGAGCTTCAACCACATCACTGTCCGGCGCGCCTCTTGGTACAACTACTCGAAGGTGGATGGCCACCGGATCAAGTACGTGCAGGCCATGTACCACCTGTACGGGGCCAGTGATACTCCGCTGGCCCAGGTACGCGACCTGGTGGCTGACGAGGAAAAATTTCTCCGCATCGCCACCTACGCTCTCTCTAACGCCAACCGTGTCGTCATGAAGCTGCGCATGGTTCACCTGGACATGCTTACGCCAAACGTGAGCAGCCACCGCTGGCTGAAGTACCTCAACAAGCACCTCCATCCACACCACCTCGTGCCCACTGATAATCTGCTGCTCGTCGACATGATCGTCACCACGACAATCAGCATGCTTTTCGAGGGGTATTTAGTACTACATATATAACATTCAGTGCATCGAAGAGGTGAAGAACATACACAGCCAAACGGGTGTAACACAACGTAGCCGCTAGAATACTGAACTTGAGGAGAGTGCTATTTTTTCGCCTTTCGTCCTGACGTGGTAGTATAGGCTACGATCATTTAGAGAATGTGGTGATCGGAACATAAACGAAACAATACTTGAATGGAAGGTTCTGTTCGTTCTCTATATTTACATTCCTTTCTTATCGTGTCTTGCTTATTATGTGAGGAATAACTGCACTCAGGGCATTGCACGAGAGATGGACATGTAACTTGGCAGC
The DNA here is from genome assembly GCA_013436015.1 of Rhipicephalus annulatus. Lineage (NCBI taxonomy): Eukaryota > Metazoa > Arthropoda > Arachnida > Ixodida > Ixodidae > Rhipicephalus > Rhipicephalus annulatus. Next base: position 57,280 of record WOVY01009665.1, read on the forward strand.
ACTTGTAAAAAATCGAGACGAAGGCGATATATGAAGAAATATGAGGCCTTGGGCAAAAAGAAAGAAATTTGAAAATGTGGTGTTACTAACTTGTGGAGCGAAGCCGGAAATGGTACGACTGGTGCAATAGGTTTTACAGTCGTGAGAACTAGCCAGGGTAATTCTTGGCAAGTAGCAGCACTCACTTACCACTGAACTGCGTGACGTGAGAATCTACTTCCGTTTTTGGCTTTTCTTTCGTTTCGTTCCAGCCCATCAGCCAGCTAACACGTGAACTTGTTGAAACTGCAGAACTCTGAAAACCGTCGCAATGCGTGTGTCAGTCCGACTTCAATGTGTCAGCGCGCCAAAAAAAAACAAAAGAATGCCAGGAATATTTTTAACGATGTGCCAGTGGATGTGTGTTATGGTGATTCTTTGGTGAAGAGTGGGCATATTTTTAGCGCGTTGATTGTACGGACTCTTGCTTTGTGTATATTTATGTTTTGTCCCAATCAAAAGTTCCGTAGAAAGGTGACGCTCGTAGTCCACTGTCTTTCTTCACGCTGCTTTGGCGATGCTATCATACAAAACTTCCCCAGCTTACCACACTTAGACGACGCCTTTAGCGTGTACAACTTTACATCTTCGGAACGCGGCCCATCCTCAGTCTTCTGCAGTGATTACGTATATGGTTAAATGATTACTGATTTAGTTCGTTAGTATTGAAGCATGTGCCACACCTGTGAGACAACACCCTCTACTTAGCATCAGTTCATACAAAAAAAGTCATGGCATAGGCGGCAAACACCGATTAGGATCGCGCACGAAGTGGCGAGCACCCGGGGCAAGTCACATAAAACCACGAACGTCGTAACGTGCGCACGATTCCGCTTCGGGTAGGTAGTTGGGGGGGGCGAAGGTTTGTCGCAGCGCCCCCATTCTTATCAAGTCAATGTACTGTATGCTCGCTTCCAGGCTTTAATATCTCGTGATTTGTATTAAGGTTGTGGCAAGCAACGTAACGAGCTTTCTAAAATTTCCTCGCTTCCTTATTGGCATTACTGGTCAGCCAGGGTTGCCGGTGGTGGCTACCTTGCACTAAATTGGTTACGTCATGACCAGTTTAGCGACAAAAATTTCCTGCTGGTGCCATGGCTATTTTTTGCTACTTTTTAACTTTTGATTTTACCTATTGAAAATTATTTTATTCATTCATCCCTAGTAAAGACTAGGCTTATAATACCACTGCAATTCTATTTGGCTGAAAATTTGGCGATAGTAATAAATGACATGGCTACTTCGGCTACCTTTGGCTTAGATTCTGGCGCCTTTTCATGTCCACCCAACGACCACCCTGCTGGTCGGCCACCTTCGTCGGGTAGAATCGCTTCTCAAATTTCATGTCACCCCGTATCCTCCTTCTGCATTTAAGGTTCAGCAACGCAGACTTGCTGGAACAATTGGCGTGGCGTTTCATCGACGAGTACTCCTTCACAAATTCGTACACGGCAGCGGTGGCAACTTACGGCGACGAAGAGGCCGCGGCTCGCTTCGTGCCCGGAATGTGCTACATGATCACCGAGAACCGTTTCCGGAGGAGGATTTTCCTCGAAAGGAGCGCGGCGCTCGGAGGCTCCATCTTCTTGGGCAGCGTAAGCGCCATCTTCGAAGAGCTGCGCAACACCACCCAGCGACTGATCTCCGAGGCGACCACCTGGATTGACGCAGAGGCGCGAACCGAGGCGGTGGCCATAGTGAGTCTGACGCACTTCGAGCCCTTCAGGTCCTCCAGCAACGCTTCCGTGGAGACCCTGCTACGCCTAGCACACTCGCCATTCCGTGGATGGCTGGAGGTAACCTGGGCCTGTGGTCATATTAATGATCAATAGAATGGCCAGCTGGTCAAGTTATTAAACAGAACAAGGATTAGGCAAGCAATGTGGACGATCGCTGGTCGCGTTTACATGCTTCGTCCTTGTCTCCTTATGACTTACGTTAAAATCATACTTTTTACGCAAGTACCCTAAGTGACTAGAAGTCATTAAATTACAGCGGGGGTCTCATTCCCACCACAGATAGCTGGCTTCGTTAAAAAAAGTTGAGATCCGCAAGGGCAAGTACAGAGAAGTGCAATTGGAGCGGGATGAGGTTAGTTTGGACGTAATGTCTGCTATAGCGTTGTCATTTGAAAGTCCTCTTCATTATCTCGCACATGTGTCATTTCTGCAGGAAGGTTGACATCAAAGTTTAAGAAACATGTCGATCCCCAGAACGATTAAAAGCTGGCGAAACTTATTAGAGAGGTGCGCGAGCGCTAATTGATGCATTTTGTAAAGATCAGTGCATTAGGGACGGAACAGCGCTCGTATACTGCGTAGTTCTATTCTCGTGCTCCGTCCCAGTCACGTTGATATTTACAAGATAGTGTTTGTTATTTCTCCGGTTAGACTTCAACATATGGCAACCGCTTTGAGACTTGATGTCTCACAAAAAAATACTTGAGAGCAGTGAGGTCGTTGCATCTTTCCCGATTAAAGCGTTGTTCATCGAAATGGCCAAAAATATTGCGAGTATCATATACAATGTCATAAAACATTATTAATTCCTAAGCACACTTTGACGGTTAATACGCAAGCTTAATACGGAATCGCAATATTGCCCCAATACGACTACATTAGGGCCATATTACGGAAGTTCACTTTATGCATACCAGTGTTTGGCTGAGGCGAGGGAAGAACTGTTTGCATTAACTTCGTCATCGGAAACGTTTCACATGGTTCGCTAGTATTCATCGTGAGCCGGACTTGTTCAACTTCAGGCTGGAGGACAGGTGTTTGCAGAGCATCCTGTCGACGAAGCGCCAGGCCATGGTGGGCCATGCGTTTGAGAGCACCCACATTACAGCGATATTGCTGTAATGCGGGTGCTAATTATTCCAAACTAACCAACTTTAGCCAACGTTATTCACAAGCAGTATTGCATGAGAATGATGTCAATATGGCATCCGGATAGTACGCATTAATCATACTATTAGGAAATGATGCTAAGCAGAGCATCGGACGCGCCGTTCGTAGGTTGCTGGTTCGGATCCTGCTGGTTGCAGCATATCCTTTCGTCCCCTTTTACTTCTTTACCATCACATTACTATTACGTCTAATAATATCCCCTATACTACCCTTAGTATCATTTTCTGTTCAATGCTGTGTCTGACAAAGAAAAGCAAGCTATTTAGACTTATTTTCTTCTTGGATAGTAAATATGACACACGAGACACATAAGCTGAACCAATGCCTCCTAGAAAAAACTATCTCTGCGACGTGAGCCGCAAACGCGCAGCCCTACCCTTTTCGTTTTCCTCCTCGGCCGACCTGATACAGTTGCTAGAGCCTCTCGCGATACTCCTTGCAACCCGAAGCGGCACTGTTGGTAACTCGAGCAGACGACGCGACGCGCGTCGGCTGGAAGAAAGCCAGCGTTGTTGAATACAATGGAGGAGTTGATCCAATTAGAGCAATACTTAAAGGGCCACTCACCAGGTTTGACAATATCGGGCTGGACAGGGCAATGCGTAGACGAGGCGTTCATGATCACGTCTGCTAAAATTTGCAACGCTACGCGCCGCGGAAATGGGTCAAATTTCAAGATGAAAGCTGCTCCCTCTCCCCTCTTCCGGCGCACGCGTAGAGAATGAGGGCATGACGTGGGCGTAGGAATGGCCCTACGTACACGGCCATGCGGTGACGTTGGTCCTCTACGTAGACGACTCTGCTCTGACGTTGTCAACAGTATACCACGTGACATGGCAAAAATTATTTAACACAACATGCGTAGTTTATGTATTCGTTGCTTTAAGGGATGAATAAAACTTGAAATAAATAATGAGACGCAATAAAAATTGTGCGCGGTTTTCTTACATTTTTACCCGTGAAATGCTACGAGATGCGGGGCTAATGTGCCAGCGTTTCGCATGCGTTCGGGTGCCTTGAGGTCAGCGCATTGAGCAGACGACCACCATAGACCACTCCTACGCGTTCGCGCACTCATTGTGCTCATCTAAAATACCGCGTCTAAGCCAGCGTTTCCAAACAATCCCGCAGAAACAGGCAGAAGACCACAAAATAATTCTGGTTAGCAAATCAACGCCGCTCGCGTGCACGGGGGCTGGGCTTGTTCGGGCACGTCATGCGCACGTCACCTCTTGGTCGGATGCCGGAGAGGATGGGGAAAAGATTGGGCTTGCGAAGGCTACGCGGAGGAGCGGCAAGGGTTTCGAGCTCGCCTCTTCTCGCCCTCATTTCACTCCGCTTCAAAAAACCGTACTTGAACTGGTATAGCGCATTACCAACCAACTCGCCCAATCTTCAACACTCGTGTTCAAAAAACCGGTTTTCTCCGCTCGTAATGAACCGATTCGAAAAATTTTGTGGCAAAACGTTCCTCATCGGACACCCAACAACTTCCACTGTCTAACTAAAATTCGGTATGGGGCCTGGTGAGTGGCCCTTTAACGCATCTCGAACGCACAAGCAACGTGACGTCGTCTTAAGTTGGCGATGCTGCGTAAAAAACAGACATTGAGAGAAAACGTTACAACGCCAATTCTTGGCGAGCTTTTGAAATATTCGCCGAGCTTCAGAAAAAAGTTTCACATACCTTCGAAGAGCTATTTGAGTGACACGAAGCGATTCTGAGAGATGTTCGGGTGCCAACACGAAACGCCGTATTGTGCACTTTGGAGTAACAGGAACACAGCAAGGTTCCTTTTGGCGTTGCATAAGTAGTTGCCAGACTGGAAGAGTGGTTGTTGCCAGACTGCCGCTAAATTTGGCTAAAAGTTTTCTTCTGTAGTTGTGGCTTTTCCGTAAGAGTTTGGTGCTATCCGCGGTGCATTTCTTGGCTGAAAATTTTTCTCCTGTAGTTGTGGCTTCTCCGTAAGAGTTTGGTGCTATTCGTGGTTCATTTCTTGAATGAAAATTTTTCTCGTGTAGTTGTGGCTTCTCCGTAAGAGTTTGGTGCTATCCGCGGTGCATTTCGCGAGTGCACGAGTGACGCTGGCCGTTTTAATTAACGGAATGAACCGAGCCTAGCAGAAGTCGAGCGTGGTGCTGCCGTGCAATTAGGAGGCCGTTTTAATTCCGTTTTAATTAACGGAATGAAACGCGTATTACAGAACTTGTTTTATTTACAGAATCAACCGCACCTAGCAGAAGTCGAGCGCGGCACTGCTGCGCAATTAAGAGGCCGTTTTAATTCCGTTTTGATTAACGAAATAAACCGCGCATTACAGAATTCGTTTTATTCACGGAATGAACCGCGCCTAGCAGAAGTCGAGCGCGGCGCTGCTGCGCAATTAAGAGGCCGTTTTAATTAACGGAATGAACCGCCCATTACAGAAGTCGAGGCGCGTTCTCTTACTGTGTGCGCAGCTGTGCGATTAAGATATCGCGTCTCAGTATTAGGGATTACGGGGAAAACTGAATAGAGTCGCAGGAGGTGATGCGCTGCCCTCCTCCCCCCTTACTTTTCTATTTTTTTCTCTCTCAGCTGATCGTGTCGCGTCGACCGCGCGCTACGACGGGCGGACGCTACGCTTCCCCTAGCTGTGTCAGCACAAGACACATCGTTCGGACTCATATATACATGTGATGAATAAGCGTTCCAAGGCTGGTTAATCGCGGTACGTCGGATATGCTACAGCTATGTACGCCTGGAAGGTTGCTTTATCGAAGCAGATGGAGCGAATCAAGCGCGACTTGCGCGTACCTGTAAATGGGACCCGGCCGACGAGCCGCCGTCGCTTACAGGGCGCCACCCACAATAAGCACAAATTGTCTCTCAGCTCAAGAGCGCAGTATAAAACAATTGGGTGGGTACATAAGAATAAAATGGCGTAATATGTCTCACTACATGCTCATCACTCACGATATGGCAGGGATCCCTAAACGGAATATCGGCGAGCGATCACCTCCATTAATCGAAGGAAAGGGTCTTTTACGTTGAGACGTGCAACGACCAAGTACGTCTCGAGAGGCAAAAAAAGGAGCCTTGCCCCTGTCTACCCTGCATCGTGAGTGTCCCGCGGAGCTGGGACAGCTAGCTGTTTCCTGCAACCATTGTACCTGAAGTGTGGGTCTGCTCGTTTTTTTTTTGCCGGGGTGATTGTACGTGACGACTTACTGCATCCTGGGTCACCATAATTAAGCCGAGGTCCTTGCGAATTCCCCATCACTCGGATGTCGGCGGCCGCTTCTGTGCTGTTCCCGACTGTCTGCAGGTCGAACTGCCGCTCGAAGCGATGGCGTCTTCGACAGTCCAATAACGCGACGGCTCCTGAAATGGTGACAATGTACTTTGCACAACTAACGTTACGGCAATTCATAGAGATCACGATCCTAAAGCTTAGGGATTGCGACCGAGATAGGGAGCACCAAATAAGGAAATTTAAGAGGTTTACGTGAGCAAGTTTGGCCATGTCTCGACGCCCAATGCACCGAAGTGGAGTACGTGCCCTAGATGGTGTACTGTTTACGTGATACGTGGGTCACATCACGTAGCATCACGTAACGTCGTTCGCACTCCCGCTGAAGTCACCATTGCTGTGGAGAAGGAGGGGCACCGAAGTGGTGTACGTGACCTAGGTGTAGTACGATTCGAGGCGTCTTCGCCTATCCCGTATTTTCACACATATGCTCGCGTCGCGTCGGCGCCGTGACCCACCCCCTGTTTCTCCGCCGACACTCGCGTCGTGTCGGGTCGGCGCCATGTCAACCAACGTTCGAGGTACAAAAAGGTTTTTTTATGTTTTTTTTATTCCAGGCGTCTTTGCCCACCCCCTCTTTCTCCGCAGACACTCGCGTCGCGTCGGCGCCGTGACTCACCCCCTCTTTCCCCGCTGATGCTGCATCACGTAGGCGCCCTGTCAACGTTAGAGCGCTCTATCCCCCTTTCACCTCATGACCCTTATAAAATGCCGTAACGTTAGCCATGCAAGCTACACTGTTACCAGTTCAGGAATCGAGGTCGCCTGCTGACTGGCGAGTTTGTTCCTTCAAGGCGCCGCAACAATTACGGTGCCGTTTCTAACAAGGGCCCATGGATTTTCGGCATGCTGCACGTGTCCACGAAGGAGTTGAGGCTGTTTCAAGTGGATAAAAGGGATGCTGCCACCCTTGATTTACTGATAGCCAAGCACATTCTTCCCGGGACGGCGGTGTACAGCGACGAGTGGGCCGCGTACCAGTGCATACCCAGACTTGTGGATGCCAACGGAACACCGCTGAACTTGGACTGGCACACCGTGAACCACTGTGTCAACTTCGTTGACCCTACGACAGGCGCCAACACGCAAAGGATTGAAAGTGAATGGCAAAAGGCCAAGCGCCGTCTCGTTCGCAACAGCAACAAGACGACTACCTCCCTTATGCCGTCTCACCTCGCCTGGCTTTGGTGAAGATCAATTAACGCACGTCCCAACGTGAAAGACCCTTTTCTTCGATTAATGGAGGTAATTGCTCGCCGGTATCAAGTTTAATTGTGATTAGTGCGTAGTGAGACATATTGTCATTTTATTCTTATGTTTATGTTGTATTATTATATTGTCATTATTATGTTTATTATGTCATTTTATTCTTATTGTTGTATACTAAGCTCTTGAGCTGAGAAACAATACACGATCATTATTTGAAATTTTGGTAGTTTGTGCTTATTGTGGGTGGGGCCCTGTAAGCGACGGTGGCTCGTCGGCCGGGTCCCATTTACAGGTACGCTCAAGTCGCGCTTAATTCGCTCCATCTGCTTTGATAAAGCAGCCTTCCAGGCGCACATAGCTGTAGCATATCCGACATACCCCGATTAACCAGCCTTAGAACGCTTATTCATCACATGTATACACGAGTCCGAACGACATGTCTTGTGCTGATACAGCTAGGGGAAGCGTAGCGTCCCCCGTCGTAGCGCGCGGTCGACGCGACACGATCAGCTGAGAGAGAGAAAAAAAAGAAAAGTAAGGGGGAGGGGGTCAGCGCATCACCTCCTGCGACTCTATTCAGTTTTTCCCCGTCATCCCTAATACTGAGACGCGATATCTTAATCACACAGCTGCGCACACAGCAAGAGAACGCGCCTAGACTTCTGCTAGGCTCGGTTCATTCCGTTAATTAAAACGAATTCTGTAATGCGCGGTTCATTCCACTAATTAAAACGGCCTCTTAATTGCGCAGCAGCTCCGCGCTCGACTTCTGCTAGGCGCGGTTCATTCCGTTAATTAAACCGGCCTCTTAATTGCGCAGCAGCGCCGCGCTCGACTTCTGCTAGGCGCGGTTCATTCCGTAAATAAGACGAATTCTGTAATGCGCGGTTCATTCCGTTAATTAAAACGGAATAAAACGGCCTCTTAATTGCACGGCAGCACCACGCTCAACTTCTGCTAGGCTCGGTTCATTTCATTAATTAAAAGGGCCAGCGTCGCTCGTGCACTCGCGAAATGCACCGCGGATAGCACCAAACTTTTACGGAGAAGCCACAACTACAGAAAAAAAAATTTCAGCCAAAAAATGCACCGCGGATAGCACAAAACTCTTACGGAGAAGCCGCAACCACAGGAAAAAAATTTTTCAGCCAAGAATTGCACCGCGGATAGCACCAAACGTTTACGGAAAAGCCACAACTACAGAAAAAATCTTTTCAGCCAAATTTAGCGGCAGTCTGGCAAGAACCACACCAAAGTCTGACAACAGACTTATGCAACGCCAAAAGGAACCTTGCCCAGGAACACTGCCGCAAAGCTGCTCGAAAGAGAACGCCTGTCGCGAAAAGCTCTTAAACTGCAACCGAGCTTTGTACCTCCATGAAGTGACTGGCGTTTGTTGAACTTACGCTTCTGCAAGGCGATTCACGAATCGCACAACCAATCACCCACACGAAGCAGCCAGCTGCACCACTCCATCGACACAATGTTGCCGACATCGTCACTCTCGCTGGCTCTCGTGGTACAGTCGCTAGCGCCACCACACAGCGGCCGCTGAATACTTGTGGCAGCTTGCCTCTAATGGCAAAGCTGGCGACGTCTCAGGCATAGTATTATTCTAGGAGGTATTGTCTCAACGATACCTGTATGTCTATTTCGTGCAAGCTCGCGTACAGCCCCATAACTGCGGCGCTCAAAACTGACCGCGCAGGCTGCCTGAACTGCATCGTCTCACGTTCCCCGGCTGGCCCGTGAACGACACCATGCTGCACCGCCACAGCATGTACTCCTTCCCGGTGGAGTACGAGTACTGGTGGAACACGGTGTACGTGAACCCTGCCATGGCAGCGCCTCCCTTTTTCTACGTTGGCGCACCGGCTTCGGTAAACTACGGCGGCTTAGGTGCGGCCGTCGCGAGGCAACTGGTCAGGAGCTTCGACCCGAAGGCGAGTGGCACTTGTACACCGCTGCGATCAGAAATATCTACTTAGCCTGGAGGATACCTGTGCACGTATACAGTGTAAACTTGTTCTGTTCAGAACTATCTGTTCTGTTCAGAACTCTGCAATAACCGCGAAAAATAAGCACAAAAGCCCTACAGCTCACGGAATCATTGTGAGCCAAAAGCGATGTGAAAAAAATCGCACAAATCTCTCCATCAAGGGAACGCTGAGCCGTACGTGAACCAGCCACGGGTTCTGTAAGGAGGTGTTCTGTAAAGAGGTGGTCTTTATTCATCACCATAGATGTGTATGGGTGCGCACACAGCTGCTTTGCGAGCCCTCGCCTCCACAGCACTCGTGCTCATGCCTTCATTCATACTACACTATGCTGTGTGTATGAGACAGAAAGGGGTAAACACATTTATTATAATGTGCAGAGCAGTGCCGCTTGTGGTCTCCACTATTACCAGAGCACGCGCCGCAGTGGATCGAGCGCTCTGTCGCACAGCCATCTAGTGGGCACTCCGAGTACTAGCGTGGCTATGATGACCGACAAACGACCAGTTCGACCAGAGACAAGCTCCGACCATAAGCTGCTTTGCATCAAAACAAACAAAAAACAATAAGGTATTGTAGTTCACAAGCGCAGCGGTGGTCGAAGTGTCGAGTAGTCCCTCCTCACCCAATGCTGGAGTTACTCGGTTCGAGTTCTGGTGCAGCCGGGAAACCATCATGGTTTTCAAATTAACAAAGACACGGTAGTAGAATACGTTCGGAACGAGAAAAAGTCCTCGCATATTGAAAACGGAAACCTATACAGATATAGAAACACGCCTAACAACCAGTCATACTATACGAAGTCACCAGAGGTGTAGCCTGGGAGTGACACATCGGGCTCATGTCCCCCACCCCCTCCCGGAAGTTTTTTAGCTATGGCATAGTGAGTGAAAAATAGGCATTGAAGGAGGTTACCCTTCCAAAGTCAGGTAATTGATCCCCCCCTAAAAAAAATTCTGGCTACGCGCCTGCAAGTCACCGGTGAAAAGAAATCTTGCAACAGCAATTTACTGGTGACACCATTGTAAAAAGTCGTCATGTGCTTCTACGTCCTCTCTTGCGAGAATTCTTGATTCTCAAGGAAACAGTGAGCCATGTGGAACAGTCAAGCGTTGGAAGGCACGTGTTTGAAAGCATAGAATTCTGAAAGGCGTTCAATTTTGCCGGACAAGGCAAGTTACAGTGGCACGTGTGTTGGGGCATCGACTTAATATCTTAAAGATGGTTATTTATGTTTAAGGAGTATACCTATAATCTCGCACTGACACTGTTCGCGTGCACACGCATGTAAGTGTTTGCGCACGCACGCACACATGTGTGTGTGTTCTGTGTGTTTGTGATGTCACGCGGAAGGGTGGTTCGTTCACGCAATCGAAATAACTCGAGCTGTATCGGGAAAGCCTCTTCGCGTATATTAGTGGAGCCGGCACAAGCTGCTGTGGGAGGAAGACTATTTGAAGTCAAACAAGAGCACAGAAAATGCGAAGACTAGCGCAGCCGCTGGTAAGCTACCGGCGATTCAGGATCAAGCTCACTCCTGTGGCCCAACCAATGAAGAAATTGATAGGTGGCGCCTAAATGCCAGCTGAACGCATCCATATGCAGACCGTTATGAATAAGCGCAGCGATAAAAGTGCGTCATGTCAGTCTTGACTGGAATACCAGGCCACACTTCCTAGCTAAGGCTTATGAAACCAACGCGTTATTATCTTGCTTTAAGAAGTGTCTTGTTTGCAGTAAAACGCTTAGTATATCAAAGGCACGCTGTTGCATTGACAGCGCAATGAAATGCTGTCTAATAATTGTCTCGCACACCACTTCCTCGAAGTTCTTTTCAATTGTGGTGAGCTTAGCGCTGTATTGAACCGAGATAATGGTATTTTGTTTGTAAACAAGCAGTGATACGAATAACCTAGCATGCTTAAATCGAAATATGACTTTCACAAGTTGGTACGGCGCCTGCGCACTCCCGGGCGGAATGTCGCAAAACGCCCATGCCTCTAGATCTCAGAGGTTCTCCTTCTAGCAGTACGGGTTGTCCCGACCCTTATCAACACCCTGCCGAAATGGTAGAGGGCAACATAGAAAAATGTAAATGGCGGATTGCGGCTTAAACAAGCACGTGCTTCAGCCGTGATAGGTCTGCAACACATGTCTTGCAATATTAAGAGCACTCACCAATCTCGGAGGCAGCTCCGTAACTGGGTATTTCCTTCGAGGTGGGTGGTGGGGACCCAGTTGTTGAAGACCTTGAAAGATCCCCTATTTTTATTACTTTTTGTCTTTGGTAAAACACCCACCTCCATCCGAAATTTTGGTGGGTGGTGTTTAGGACACCCCTTTCATTCTAGCTACGGGCTTGCCCTGAGATGAACGCGCCTACTCACCTCACCACAATAATCACGCAGATGGGCTCGTTCATGGACTCCAAGAGGAGGGTGCGAAGCTGGATGTCGAGGACGACGCGCAAGGTGCTCGAGCAGATGGTCAGCTGCGTGGCCGGCAGGTCCGGATTGCTCATGCAGGTGGCCAGCGCTCAGGTGGCGTATCGGGCATACCGGGAGCAGAGCGAGGACAAACCGAGCCGCTACGTCATCAACAAGAACGTCTCGCTCACTCCGGACATGCTCTTCTTCGTGACCCTCTGTCGCACCATGTGCGGCAAGGACGACCTGTGCTCGTTGGTCCTCAGAAACATGGCTGCCTTCGCACGCGCCTTCTCTTGCAATCCCCACACACCCATGAACCCCAGCAGGAGGTGCCACTTCTTCAACGAGGAGTGATCCTGTTAAGAGATCACTTTTGTTGCTATAGCAGATGTCATCCGTTTCTGGTACAGTGATATCGTATCAGACATTATATATGTATATGCAGATTACCTACAACGCGATGATTAAAATACTCATTTGCGATATTTCAGCGTTATTGTGCAATGAAGAATTTGAAGACGTGTCTTCTTTCAATCGCTGTGCCCACTTTAGGATCAATACCAGAATATGTTAAATGTGCGGCGTGCGGGGCCGCTTGCCTTCTCGTAGCTACGTTTGTCATTTTAATTCCGCATTTTTCGTTTGGACACTTTTATTCTTGTAAAGTGTTTGTAATAATGAAGGTAGTCGATTACTGTTCACGAAGTGCAAACCTCCTGTACCTGCTATTTCGGCTTTTGTGTACTTATCAAGATCCTTGCACAATATAGGCCCGTATTCACAAACGCTCCTCCACTCGACCCTTCACTCGAAACGCTCCTTAAGTGGCGTTTTCCCATTCACAAACCGCCCTTCACTTGAAACGCTTCCTTCACTTGAAAAAATCTTGAGCGTTTCCTCGAGATTATCAAGGAAGCGATCGAGCTACCTTGAATTGTCCCTCGAGTGAAATATTTGCGCCAGCATCGCGTCCATGGCGGAGCCCGTCTCGCTTTGACGGCGTTGATCGGTTAATTTGGCTGCCACCGCCGCGTTCTTTTGACAATGACGGTGCGCGTTTACTACGAAGCTGCCTTCGAACGGTTCAGCAACGGCTACAGTGGCGCCGAGACAAGCGGGCGTGGTGTCAAAAGGAGCACTCACCAGTGCCGTGATGTGTTACGTTCCGTGCATGAGCCAGTGGATTACCTGCCTTCGAGTGTGCGTATACTCTTCGTGCGAGTGCTCCATGACTTACTGCGGATTCCAGTGCTTTGAAGTGTTTTTATGAAGCTCGCACACCGCGTCAGTTCAAGCGTGGTGCGAAAGCTTGACAAGCAAGCGGCATAGCAAACTTTTGATGCGCTGGGTTCACCGTACTTTAGAGTGGCTACCTTCTCCGGTAAACCTTTGCTGCCCTAGCCGAAATTTACGATGAAGCACACCTCCGTTAGACGACCATCTGTACCAATGAGAAGGTAAGTTCTCCTGTGTTTTTTTAAATTTTTTTCCTGATTTGGTGAGATTACTATGAAAGACAGTTTAAGAAAAGCTCAACACAATACATTGGGCGCAAGGAGTGTGCTGCTGTAGCTACTACGCGTGAAACATAGCTTCTTTATACAGTGTCTATGCAGCTCACAATACCAATGAACGACCAAGTACACATTAAGGGGATCAAGCAGATGATCATGCTCTGTGAAACCTGCATGTACGCAAAAGTGCGTCGAGTGTCGTAAGAAAACGCAAACTTATGAAATATAAATGCAGGAGATACATAATGAGATTGTTTTTTTATTAAACCCCATTCCTACCCCCCGAAGAAGAATTGCTGGCTATGGCACTGATTCGTGCAATTAGATAATGAAATTATATACCCATATGACTGGTCAGCTGCCCAAGTGCCTGAGCCAAACATGTGTCAAAATAGTGGAAGCTCAATACTTCAACCTTGTCTGTTCTTGAACGCAACACATACTAATGAATGTGTGCACAGCTAGAATTAAAGAAAAGTGCGGCTTTTGTATCCAAGCTATTACGTTTTTCTAATATTATTTCTTGCCTCTTTTGTGCAGGGGACCAGCTGCCGACAGAAGAACACAGAGAAAAGGCCTCGTAGAATCTGCCGTATTATAAATGCATTGCAGAGTTTGCACGACTGTGTACAAAAGCACAAAAACAGCAGTGAATGCGTGCAGCTACACTGCATTAGGCGCGCTATGGTGTCTAGTTCCTTAATCCTATTTATGAGGTCCTCCGAGCTCGTACTTTATATTTACAGTGCGTAGGTTGAATATGTTTGATTGATGAACACTATTCATTTGCATTCTTATGTTTTCCACGTTGCTCCTCATCAGCCACATGTAATAAGGGTCCATTTGCCAGTCACAACTTCTGTTTTGTTCATTTATCAATACATAATTATCGTCGTGTTTGTCTTTTCATGATGAGACAGGACTGCAAAAATCACTTCTCTGATTCTACAGGAAAGGAGTTCTAGAAAATTAAACTTCTTTTATATAAAGCAGCACCACTCCTCTTCCACGGAACTGAGATGGCGTGGTTCTAACTGGTAGACTTGCTAATGATGCAGCAATAGCGGATATTTTATTTACAGGGTTCTGACCAGATTTATCCGCGATGACTGCAATACTCTTGAGAATTTTTCACCACTTTGTTGCACTGGTCTTCAATAAATCAGCAGAATAATATACGCTGCTCTTGACGACACTTTCTCGAAGGTTGAGAGAACCCACAGGATAGTTTTTAAAACAGAACAGCGCCAAAAGTCAGACGCGGCTTCAATTTTATGATTTCCAAAAAATAAAACATCCCCTATAATTTATGTTGTGCCGGGGCTTTGGAATGCAGCACAGACACCACGATCCTTTTAACAGGTATTTCCAGTAGTTATATTGAAATTAAAATCCAAAACATTAGTGCGAAGGTCATTCATGCACTAACGATTGTGCTTCTGAGCATGCAGATGAAGGAGACGGGAGAAAAATTTAAGACGTTGCCACTGTGTGAACTTGGAGACGGAAGCTACACAAATTTAAAGGTTACTTCTATGCGAATCTGTCAAATTAGACGCATCCACAAATGCAGGGCAAATAGAAAAACAATGCAAAAACAATAACTTATTCCTTGGAAGTTTAAAATGTTAAAGTTGACACACACACACACACACACCAGTCCCTGTTAACCGACTATATATGTTACTAAATGAAGAAAACAACTTTAAAGTGTATTTTTCGCCAATGGTGAAAGAAAGGCACACGATCGCTTTTCTTAACTTACGTAGCAGTCTAATTCGAACGCTCAGCCACGAGTATAACATGCCTAGTTTTTAACGCTACCCTGGTATAACCTTGAACATCAGTTGCGAGCAATGTCTTTCAAATTTCCTATTATACGCAGAGGGACAACTACGAAAGCGCCCCGGTGAAATTCACAGTAAATGAGAAAAATAAACATTCCACAGGCCTCTGAAATTAGGAACTGTGCACGTACTCCCGTAGCGAGAACGAATTTACGTACGAGTAATCCTTATACATAATGCGGTGGTAAATGCTAAAAGCACGCCAACATACTGTGATATATAGTAAAAAATACTCATTCCACCGCGTTATACATTCGGTGGCTACATTAGTGATCAGAAGGCTCTCAGTAAAGCGAAAGTAAACAAAGCAACAAACCATCTATTGCGCTTCCTGTCATCACTCACGTAGTTCGTTAGTCACCCCGGCGAAAGTAGGCTCTCAAACGACACACACGGAAACACTACCGTAAATATAAACTGCAATTAATAGACGCATACAAGACCAAATAAACTAAGCAGGCAGACACGTTAAGCAGCAGACGAAATGCCATCAGCTGTTCGTTCAGCTGCCTGGGGTCGACTGTTGCCAGACTTGAAGGAGGGTTTTGCTAACTCTATCAGCACAAGGCTTAGGGAAACAACACTACCACTCTAAATGCACGTATTTTGCTGTAATGTTCAATTTAGAAAAAAGAATAACTAGAAAAGGCGTTCTCTTAATGTACATAGATAGGCTAATTCTTAACCACAATTGCGAATACTCTCGTTATCAGGCGCTTTTCTCGGCGCATGCAGTTCACTCAAGTGAAGGGAGCATTTCCAAGGCCTCCCTTGGCGAAGGAAGTGTGGAGGAGCGTTCATGAAACGCAGCGGCCCCTTGAGTGGAGGAGCACGCTCCACCTTGACTTCAAGTCGAGGGGAGCCCTTGAGTGAAGGAGCATTTGTGAATACGGGCCTAAGCCTCATCGTCACTATCAAACATAGGCTCGTAATAGTCGTACGGTGTTGTTATTGCCACCCTCCTTTCTCTACTTTTGTTATCACCCCATAACACGTGAAAGTATTGCCTTGTGCTAACCACGCCGCCTCACTAAGAACCCTCGAGATAATCTTAAAATCATTTCAACGCAATTAGGCGTATAACGCGAACATTGCAGATTTTTTCTAGAACCTATGTGGCGGCTAACGGTAACGCTGGAATATCCGACGGTGTATACGTGCATAAATGCCTAGGCGCTTCACTGCTTGTCAGCTTCACCGTCGGCTGACACTCTGTTCAGCGATGTAAGTGTACAGCGCGCATTGCTTGTTTTTATCAGTTTGAATTTTCAATATCCACGGCCACAAGCTCGGCCAACAAAAGACATTTCTTCTGG
Source organism: Rhipicephalus annulatus (assembly GCA_013436015.1). Lineage (NCBI taxonomy): Eukaryota > Metazoa > Arthropoda > Arachnida > Ixodida > Ixodidae > Rhipicephalus > Rhipicephalus annulatus. The sequence continues at coordinate 73,833 of WOVY01009665.1, forward strand.
ACACGCCGTCTCTGCCTTTGTCAGAGTCATGAAACCTTGACAGTATGATAAAGTTGCAGATAATTCAAAAGAATATAAAAAAGACAAATAAAAGAGGAATCTGCAGTACGAGGCAATTTTTCAAGGGAACCGCAAAATCGCGCCTTGTTTATAGAGTTAAAGTGCTTTTATGGGACATTCTAACAGCTGTAGGCCAAGCGAATTCAGGGGAAATAAAACGAAGTGCTTGTTTTCATGAGTGGCCTACCGGGCACTCGTTTGATGAAACAACAACACAAAAATATCTGAATCTCTCAAGACTGCAGTTTTCCAACACCCATCATGCGCAATAACCAGATCAAGTGTATACCCGCATTTAGCCAACGACCAACAAGGTGTTTGCATGAAAAATCCTACATGATCATTGTATACTGGCAACACGTGATTTATTAGGCACCGCTCTAAAAGATTGTGATTTTTCGTCGGCAAATTGATTCCGATAAATTAGAACATGCTGTTTTCGTGGTGCAAAATGCGGTTAACTCGATACGAATATGTCGGCTGACCGGGGCAGATCCAGGGTTCGGGGGGCCAGTCGCTTGAAATAAAAATGCTGATGCGAAGGTTGTCGGGGGGGGGGTCCTGACCGTTGTTCTTAGTAATTATTTTCTCAAGAACCCCATCAAAGCATAAATACTGTTCATTCGTACTTATAGAGGTCCCACTTATTAGTCGTCATTGGTCATCAGGCGTGGACGGCAGGCACTGAAGGTGTGGGGCCATTGCCCCCAACGCCGCCCCTCTGGAACCGCGACTGTAGCATGAAGCTGGAACAGAATCGCAAGCTGGGAGTAGCAAGAGTTTAATGAAGCAACACAGTTCGAAAGGAAAACCAAGACTCGCATGCGCTGCACTTGATGCAGCTAGCACAGATGAAAACACTGCGCATCAGACAATTGATAAATTGATTACCAACACGCCCTTGGGGCATAAAAGCCATACATTCTAATTATATTTCGCCAAAAACAATCTGACACGTAATAAGTGCACTACTGTACATAATAAATATATTAAAATACATAAGTACCCTATAACAACGGATGATCAGCCCTCTTTTCGTGATAACGCTATGGGAGGCATGCTATAAGGACCATGTTTTTTTTCGCATTTTATATGCTTAAGTCAGTTTCCTCTCGCTTATTGTGGCAGTTGATATGCTACTATCACTTTCCTCTCACATTTATTTTACTCATGGGTATCAATAAATGCTGGCGAGCAACCGCGCACTCTGCGGTCAAGCAGACGAGTCTCCTCCTGCTAATTTGACGGGAGTATCATGGTCGTTTAGTTTTCCACCTGACTCTACCTCAACCCAAGAATGGTTGGTTGGTTGGTTGGACCCACGAGGAATGGCTCGACCCACCTCGAGGGATCGGTCATGAATCGCGCGGCAGTGGCGATTCGGGAGAATAAAGGGGGGTGGTGCCTAAGATTTTTCTTCTACCACCCCCGACCTTCCTTTCCTCTTCCTCCTCCTCCTACTACAAGCAAATGGTATGCGATACTAATGACATAACAGAATAATGAGCGCTTAAATCTGCACTCCTTGCCAAACATTTGCGAGTGATTCGGTTAATTAAATACATGGCCAGTAGTGCAACTGATCTTTCATTTCCGGCTTTTGATGATCTCACTAACACTTGAAAGCATTGCAATGGCACCGAGAACAGAGTCAATCGACGAGCTCTTGAACGCAGAAATAAGCGCAGAAATGTGCTTGTCTTCAAGAAGTGTTCAGTGTACATTGTACTCGCGTAATGAAGTGCTCACGGAGTGATGAATGTTTTGCTGAAAATACATGGCTGTAGATCTGGCTTTGATAGATTAAGTTAGCTTGAAAGAAGGGGACACAGTAGTGAATGTTTATTCCTTTGACTGGTGTGCGTGTGCGTGATGTGCGTTACTACATGAGCGAATTTTAGATTGTAGCCAGCTGATTACGCAGGAAATCTTGAGCGTCCTCACATGCTTCGAAAAAAAAAACAACTTCGACGTACCACACAAGCTCTTATACCTCCGTATGGATCAGACCTTCCTGGCGGTTTAACCCGCCAAGAGGAGGTTGCGTTGCGTAGGCTTCGTGCTAGGGTTGCGCTTACCCCACCCATGACCAACCTTTGGGTGCAAAATCACCGAGGCCCGAACGGCACATCATGCCCATACTGTGACGCCCCAATTGAAGATGTAACTGCCTCACACTTACAGTGGGCCTGCACTGGTCTACAATGAAGTCGTCGCCATCACCTTTGTGCAACAGGTCTCAGGTCTGGCCGACCACCCGACTTTAACAGCTGGCTTCGTGGGTCACACTACCGTTCTCTACTGCACTTTACAGATGAAACAAACTTCTATGTGCATTTTAGGGCCGAAGCTCCTTAAAGCGGCACCCGTTCGTCCCTCGTAGTTGTAGTGTGTAACCAGTCTTACGTTTTGACCTGCAAGGTGGTGGCGGTGGGAGATTTCTCCTGTGCGTTGTTGAACAATAAAAAATTCGCAGCGTGCACGTTCACTAAAAGCCGAATTTTCTTGTCTCTCATTCCCCAATAGCAGCCATTTGCATGTACATTGAGCACTGTCTGACAAGGAATGGTTGCTACGTTACTACTCGCTGGGCGTAACCTTCTTGGTTTTAGAAAGGTTTAGCGAGCTTTGAGCCGCAGTGCTATGCATACAGTGAATTAGTATATACCATGATCTCGGGGTGGTTAATTTGTGAAGTAGATACGAAGCGCACGCTGTAAGAAAGTAAAGCGAATTCTCCTGTCTCTCATTCCCCATTAGCAGCCATTGGCATTTGTATTGAGCACTATCTGACAAAAAAAGGGTTGCTACGTTATACTCGCTGGGCGTAACCTTCTTGGTTTTAAAAAGGTTTTGTGAGCATTGGGCCGCAGTGCCATGAATGCAGTGAACTAGTATATACCATGAACTCGAGGTGGTTAAATGAGCGAAGTGGACGTGAAGCGCAAGCTGTAAGAAAGAGTGCGTATGCCACCTCTCGTTTAGTCCTTGGAATGTCCGCTGGATGGCGGTACTTCTATATGGGGAATATATGATGAAGAGATGCGAGATGGTGGTACTTGGAGTGTTGAATAGATGGTGAACAGACCCACAGGCAGATGCATGGACGGACGCGTGGACGGCTGCATGGATGGATGGACGCATTTACGTACGCAGGGGCGGATGCATGGACGAAGGCAGGGACGAATGCTCAGATGGACATGTGGACGCACGAACAGACGCACGCACGGACGGGTGCATGGACGCATGGACGGCAACACAGACGGATGCATGGACGGACGGAAGCAAGAACGAATGGACGGACGGATGCTTCACCCCACTCTCCATCATTCACTCCGTGGATATGCTGCCATTTTTAATCAAAATTATTGCGCCTAGGGAGCAGGCTTTCGAAATAAAAAATGCAGACAATTTATAACAAAACACGTTGTTTTAGCCCCTGCAACTTTTTAAGTAACAACTTATTCCTTCTGAGAAACACTTGTGCGGTCCACATTTCAAACTGTCTGCAACAGGCCGTAGTAGCGCAGTGTGTTCAAGGGGTTTCTTTGCTGGTTTAGGAATAATGTGTGCGAATACCGGCCAAAGCCACAAAAATCCGAATTGTAATGTGGAGTAAAGAGGAATAGTGCAATCACGCGACCGAGTACCACTCGGATTGTTGGTGTTGGAGACAGTTAGCTAACAAATTGCGCTTTGCGATGTCGGGAAGCAATTATCTGGCAAATAATAGGTGACCATTTATTTTTGAACGAAAGAACAGCGCTAATTGTGTTGATGTTCAGAAAGCATGACATTTCGCCGACAGTGCAGGAGTTTACACGCCTTCCTGTATTAAGTGCAACACACGATTGCTATCCTGAGGTGCATACATAACCGGCGCCATGCGGTATCGGTAGAAGGGACCGCATGCCTGTACGTTTTTAATGAAGAAGACAAAAAGGGGCAGCGGTTGCGAGTGAGCACATGATTCGTGGGTTCTGCAGCGGCGCGAGGTCGCCGCTGTGCGTTCTTCGAGCCACGGAGCGAGCGCGAAGTGCGCCACCGATGCCCTTTTGGTGCCGGCGTAACTTGACATTATCCAAACTCAATATCACTTTAGGCCGGAGGAGGTGCGAGCTTTTCTTCCGTATACCGCACCCTCGCACTGGGTAAGCAGGTGACACACGTCGTTTTAGGGGCGAAGCTCCTTATGGCGTGGCTTGTGCGTCCCTTGTAGTACGTAACCACCAGTGGCACATACTCGAAATAGGTGTGACCTCCTAAGTGGTGCCGGTGAAAGATTTCTTCTGTGCGTTGTTAAACAATAAAAAATAATGCTCAATGTACATGCCAATGGCTGCTAATGGGGAATGTGAGACAGGAGCATTCGGCTTTTAGTCAACGCGCACGCTGCGATCCCCATTAGCAGCCATTGGCATGTACATTAAACACTATCGGACAAGAAAGGGTTGCTACATTATACTCGCTGGGTGTAACCTTCTTAGTTTTAGAAAGGTTTAGCGAGCGTTGAGCCGCAGTCCCATGAATACAATGAACTTGTATATACCATGAATGAACTCGAGGTGGTTAAAAATGGGAAGTAGATACGAAGCGCAAGCCGTAAGAAAGTAAAAGCCGAATCCTCCGCCTCACATTTCCCATTAGCAGCCATTGGCATGTACATTGAGCACTATCTGACAGGAAAAGGTTGCTACGTTATACTCGCTGGGCGTAAGCTCCTTGGTTTTAGAAAGGTTTAGCGAGCATTGGGCCGCAGTGCCATGAATACAGTGAACTGGTATATACCATGAACTCGAGGTGGTTGAAGGTGGGAAGTAGACCCGAAGCGCAAGCCGTAAGAAAGTGTGCGTGTGCCACCTCTCGTTTAGTCCTTGGAATGTCCACTGAATGGCGGTGCTTCTTTATGGGGAATATATGATAAAAAGATGCGAGATGGTGGGACTTGGAGTGTTGAATAGATGGACGAACGGACACACAGACAGATGCATAGATGGATGCATGAACGGACGCAGGAGCGGATGCACGAACAGACGCATTGACGGTCACACAGACGGACGCATGAACGGACGAATGCTTCGCCCCCCTCTCCATCATTCACTCCGTCGATATGCTGCCATTTTTTTTAGCTACAGAGGAGTTTACATATCAGTGCATGCACTAGAAACTGCAGCGCTGAAGATATGCACGTCATTTCTGGGCAACACAATGAATGACACAGGCCACTTAAGCGTAGGGAACGGAACGCCTATATGCCGGCGCGCTCCGTGGTTCAACGCAACACAACTAACAAAATAGCGAATGCGAAGAATGGAACTGCAGGAAATACGCATCAGTCACGGTGAAACTGAAACCGAAACACAGTTCATCGCGGACTACTTTGGCACACTAACACAGTTAGCTGCGCCCCGTAGCTTTCCCTTCATTGCCACAGAAAGTTATACCCAAGTAAGAGATTACCTACTGTAGTATCGTGCGGCAGACTCACCACACGGAGAACACAGGGAAGGGTGCTGAAGTGCCGGCTGACAAGAAGTACGCAGCAGCCGGTAGCCAAGCATGAACTCCTTTATTATACACACCTTTTCACAGGAGGGAAAAAACACCGCCATGATGGGCTGCGCGCGGGAGTACAAAGGCCAAAGACGCAGCGTTATCAGTGCATTTTTTGAGGGGGTCCGCCAACTTGCACAGCCCAAAGAGGACTATCACGGCACCCAGGGAGGCGTTTTAGAAAAGGTCTATACAATGCCTCGCATATACACACAGGGTAGCACCCCTGGGGGCGAAAATACTTTACAGAAAACCGAAACTGGCGTTGCATGAAACCGAAACCGAAACACCACATAATTCTCTTCTAAAAAGAATAAAGAGATTTGGCTCTAAGATTCTTATATATTGATTATTGCAGACTATCATCTTTGTTTTGATTATCATTAGAATTATTATTGGCACATAAGTAACTAGTATAATCTTATAAATTTTTAGTGGAGGGGTATGACACATAGAACTTGTACAACCTTAAACTACTGTACAACCTTAAACTATTGCCCCGCCGCGGTAGTCTAGTGGCTAAGGTACTCGGCTGCTGACCCGCAAGTCGCGGAATCGAATCCCGGCTGCGGCGGCTGCATTTACGATAGGAGGCGGAAATATTGTAGGCCGGTGTGCTCAGATTTGGGTGCACGTTAAAGAAACCCCAGGTGGTCGGAATTTCCGGAGCCCTCCACTATGGCGTCTCTCATAATCATATGGTGGTTTTGGAATGTTAAACCCCACAGATCAATCAACTTTAAACTAATGTATAGTATCAGTGCGGCGGACGCGCCACACGGAGAACACAGGGTACAGCGCTGAAGCGTCGGTCGACAAGAAGTACGCCGCAGCTGGTAGCCAAGCAGAAACACCTTTATTATATACAATGTCATGCATATATACACAGTGTAGCGCCCCCATAAGGGTGAAAACACTTTACATGGAACTGAAACTAGCGTTGCATGAAACCGATACCGAAACACCACAAAATTCCCTTCTAAAAAAGAACATATGGCTTTAAGATCCTTATATACTGATTATTGCAGACTATTATCTTATCTTGATTATCATTAGAATTAATATTGGCACCTAAGTAACTAGTATAACCTTATAAAATTTTTAGCGAAGTGGTATTACACATAGAAATTGTAGAACTATAAACTATTGTATAGTATCTTGCGGTGGACGCGCCGCACAGAGAACGCAGGGCACAGCGCTGAAGTGCCGGCCGACAAGAAGTACGCCGCAGCTGGTGGCCTAGCAGGAACTCCTTTTATTGTATAAAATACCGCGCATATGGATGGAATGGTTGGATGGATGGATATGGCTGTACCCTTTAGATCGGGCGGTGGCTAGCACCACCAAGCCGTAATACCTAATGAACCAAAAACTATACTTATATTTTTTCCTTAAAAAGTGAGTTTGAGGATTCGTACTTTGCAGTGAAGAGTTTAATTTTCACTCGTGCCTTGACTTTAGGCCACCAATCAGATAACCTCCTTCTAGTTAAGTCTACCCGCTTAAAGTCTATTTTGCCCTCCCGGTCCCTAAACCCCAGTGCTTTGAAAAACTCTGCGCCATCATCCTGAACTATAGGGTGAAGCCCTTTACAGAACATTATCAAGTGTTCGGCAGTTTCTTCTTCCTCTCGGCACGCACTGCATACTGTGTCCTACCCCTTCGTGTTTGGCCTCGATATGTCTTGGTTCGCAGTATTCCCTTCGTGGCCTCAAACAGTAGAGAACTACCCCGAGTATTATCATAGATCCTTTCCTTGGCAATTTACTGCTTAAAAGTTTGATAGATCTTTAGTGCGGACTTCTTAATCATGCCCATTCTCCACATGTCAGTCTCAGTTTCCTTCACTTTCTTCTTAACCGATAGTTCTTTTTGGTTTGGCCACCTGCTGTTTTCTAAGTATTTACTTGTCAACTTCCTGGTTCGCTTCCTCCATTTTGTATCGACATTCTTCATGTACAAGTAGCTGAAAACCTTTCCTAGCCCAACGCTCTTCCCCCATATCTCTCAATCGCTTCTCAAATTTTATCTTGCTGCTAGCTTCCCTGCCCTCAAATGATGTCCATCCCATATCACCGTTGTACTCCCTGATTTGGTGTATTCCCGTGAGCTCCTAAAGCAAGCCTACCTATTCCACGTTGCTTACGCACAGTGTAGCGCTACCCCTAAGAGCGAACATACTTTACATGAACTGAAAACTAGCTTTGCATGAAAACAAAACCGAAACACCACACCTGCAGTCTCGAATTTACTTCCTGTTAGTTCGCCTTCGGTTCCTACTTTAGGTCTTTTATTCTTCTTCCGGTTTTCACGTGTCATATTTAGCTTAAATTTTGGTTACTAACAAAATCAAGAGAAAACAAGAGAGAAGTAGGGAGGTTAGCCAGGCACATGCCCGGTTAGCTACCTAACGCTAGGGGAGTGGGAAGGGGAGGTAAAGGTAAGAGAGAGAGAAAAGAGAAGAAAAATACAAGAAAACTGTCAGTACATGGGCTGACGCGTATGCAGTGTGGTACCACTAAAAAGTCAAAGGCGTTTACTCAGACCCATAGTCATCAGAAAGCGCAAGAGGACTTTGCCTGCCTGTGAGCCTCTGAAAGACGATGCTTGGGCTCCAGCAGCATCTGCACAGAGAGTGGGCCGAACGTCCAATTGTCGCTACGCGTCAGGAAGTTGTAAGAAAGTTGGAAAGTAAGGAAAATAAGAAAGACTGTTACTGCCTGCATAGAAAACGTCTGAGGCACGTTCACAGTTGACAGACACTTCGCATAATGGAAGATGACATGAGACTGACACCATTATAAGAACTGCCAAAATTTCATGTCCATCTTTTCTTAGAATACTTGTTAGGGTTTAACATCTTGAAAACCGGGACATGATTATGAAAGGGGCCGTGGTGGAGGGCTCCGGGAATTTCGTCAACATGGAGTTCTTCAACGTGCAAACTAATTTAAATACACAGGCCCAGTCGTCCGTGTTTTCTACTGCGTAGTGTAACATCAACCTCAAGCATACTTCATCTCCATCGAAAATGCTGCCACCCCGACTGGACAATCAATCCCGCGGTCATGAATGAGCAGTGCAGCACGACTGCCATTTGACCACCGAGGCGGGCTCATTTTAATATTTTTGTCCGTGATATGCCTGCAGTGTAAAAAAAGTTAGATGGGAAGGGCTTCGCTGAAACGATGACGTAGTTTTTAATAAAAGCTGAACTAAGCACCCGACATCAGACAACGCATTACGCTACGTTGGGACAAACTGAAGTGTTAAAGTAACAATCAGACAAGAATCAACAAAGGAAACGATAGCTATTAAAACAAAAAAGAATACGTGTCCTGGCCCATCAAGTGAACAGCTGTTATCAGCACCGCAAGTTAGAGCAATAATTTCACTGACAAAGTAAAAAAGCGGCAATTAACTGCTTCGTCTTACAGAACTCGCGTTGTTCGTAATGGAGGGCACAGAACGTGAGTTTCAACATGTATCTGAATACCAAAAAAGGCAAGCATAGAGAACAAAGCAACGTGCGTTAATCGCAAAGCCAGTTATAGCTTTCCTTTTGTGTCCTTCGAAAGCTAATAAAGTTGTTTTGGCCTAGCAACAGTCACGGCAATGGAATAGTCACCTTGCTGCACATCTCGAACCGAGTAGACTAGAGGAGAGTGGACATATTGTTGTGCTCTACCCGCTAGTGTGTCCGTGCCTCGCGATTTCAAGTGAACTCTGCGTTCCCGTAAACACGTCCCACAATGTTATTGCGAGAGGAAAGTACGCGTCGTGTGTAGACGCACTCGGATGGCAACGATGAAGTTGATGCGATTCGCGCGACTCACTGTCGCTGTCACGGTTCACCTACTTCTGGGAATCCTGGCCCACGAGAAGACGTCAGTATATGCATGTTTTTACCGGTTTTGAGAGATGGTTTTGGAGTTGCACAACGCGTGGTTGTCGCTGTGTTGTTATAAGAAAAAAAGTGCAAGATGCGGTCCACGCGAGTGCGAGTAAGTGACGTGGGAGGCGCTCCTCGCAGAACTGGACATACGGGCAGACTTTTGGTGACCCTTGATTAGAAGAACTGATGTTTGAGCATGTTGGAATGATTAAGCATCTTTGAAATGAACAGCGCAGAAATGACGACACCAGAAGAAGCCACAATCATTGTAACGAGGTCCTGAGAAGGCGCTGTCTGGTGTGTCGTATACATCTCCTGGAGCCCTAGTTCTTGCGCTGGCTCTTCCACAGGTGCGTAAGCTTTGACCAGGCCCGGTCAGCTCTGCCTCGGTAATAAGCAACGAAGCTGCATAGGCATGTGCCCAGGTTAACACGGAGGAGGCCGGCCTGCCCACCAAAATAATCTAACGGCGGCGCCAATTCCGTCCCGTACCTTCGCTCATGTCGGACCTTAGACAAAATGTTTGAATGCGTATGGTTAGGGAACACATGTTTTTCCGACGACAGGCGGTCACCGAAGAGAGGTATAACGTTGCATTCAAACAACTGTTTACTTGTTGATTCCTCCGGACTGATCTTTGGCATGCAGTGGTACGCATTTGTGAAAAGCGTCATCGCTTCGGTTTCATTTTTGAGGCCCTTGTGGGCTTGTTTTCTTTTTATGGTCTATATATATATATATATATATATATATATATATATATATATATATATATATATATATATATATATATATATATATATATATATATACATTTTTTTAGCTTGTGGGCGAGCCAATATCTGACAGTGACATCGACATCTGTCACAGGGTGTCGACGGCAAAAGGAATGAACGGAACATCGTTGTCCGGCTCATCTCGCGCAACAAACGTAATGCGGTGCTCGCAAAAGCAAAGAAACAAAGGATCCTTTCTAGTCACCTCGATTACGAGGGTGCGGAAAGCGTTATTTATGTTAACGAGCACATGACGCGACAGAACAAGCAGCTTCTTGGCGCAGCCATAGCAAAAAGAAATCTGCAAAAGGGAAATTCGTATGGTCTAGTGGAGGAAAAATTCTTGCGCGCAAAGATGAAACGTCAGATGTAATCCGGATAACAAGCCCAATTGATTTAGGTCTCATTAAGTAAAGAAAGGGGAAGGGAAGGAGAAGAGAAGGCGGATTTTTTTTTTACTCCAGATAAGAGTTTTTTTTCTGAGTTCACCATGTCTACTATAGAAACAACAATACCAATAATTAATGATGCCTCCTTTACCATACTACATCAAAATATAAGAAGTATTAGGAACAAGCATGAAGCATTTGATGTCTTTATGAGTTCTCTTCACGTGGACATCGATGCAATATTGTTTACAGAGACATGGCTGTGTAATACTGACATGTCTCCTCAGTTCACTAACTATAATATAGCACGCTTGGATCGCGCAGGAAGAGGTGGAGGGTTGGCTATATACTTGCGGCAGCGATATTGTTTTCAAATGCTTGATGATCTTTCTGTGAGTAATGGTGACATAGAGTGCCTAGCAATAGAAACAAATTCTTTTGTACTTGCCGTGGTATATAGACCCCCAACTGGATATAAGAGGCATTTTCTCAGTCATATGGAAAACCTCATGCATTGTTTTAATGAGATAAAAAAACCATATTTTATCATGGGTGATGTAAATATTAATATGATGAGTGAAGAGCTGTACGCGCTTGACTTGAAAAACCTTGTAGCATCATATGGATGTCGGAATGCCATTATATATCCAACCCGTATTACTCACAATAGTTCCACGTCACTTGACGTCTGTATAACAAGCCTAAATAGCTGCGATTACACCTCGGGCATACTGTGCTCAGACCTAAGTGACCACCTACCTATCTACATTTCTACACAAAACCTGCAGCATAAAATTAAATGTCCGAATATCGCGCGGTATAGATATATTGATGACAAATCACTGCTTAAGTTTACCGAATTAATTGAACGTTCTGACTGGTCACCTGTGTATGTGCAATGCAATCCAGATAGCGCATATAATACTTTCCTAGCTATTTTCCTTGAGTGCTACGATATTGCTTTCCCGATACAACAGATCAGAACACGAAAGGGTAAGAACAGAAAACCATGGATAAACAGTGACCTCCTGAAACGAATCAAGCAGAAAAACGCGCTTTTTCACAGGTTTCTTGCTACTAGAGATATTGCAATATTGCGTGAATTCAAGCGATTCCGCAACAAACTAAATAGTGACACTAGGAAGGCTAAACTTGCCTATTATGAAGCCACCTTCTCACGTATAAAATCAGAACCGGCAAAAATATGGAAACAAGTTATTTCCTTAACTGGGAGAACAGCAACGTCAAATACACCTAAACAAGTAAAAGTCAACAATATCATTCTGGAGGGTAAGGAACTGGCGAACGCAATTAACCAATACTTTGTAAATGTGGCTGTTTGTGATGAAGACTCAACACAATATGAAGATGAAACAAGTAGTTGCATGAACTCTCTCGTACTACACGAAGTATTACCCGAGGAAGTCTACCGATATATAAAAGAACTAAAGACAAACGTTGCGAGTGGTTATGATGACGTAAGGGTGGCTCCAGTTAAGGCTGTCGCATCTATACTTAGCCCCGTATTAGCATATCTGGTAAATTATTCCTTTCTTATTGGAATCTTTCCAACAAAACTTAAGGTGGCCAAAGTTACACCCATTCATAAAGGTGGCAACACTACTGAATTAACAAACTATCGTCCGATATCCGTATTACCTGTATTCTCAAAAATTTATGAAAAATGTATAAATACGCGCCTTATGAAATATCTTGAGAAGTACAATATCTTATCACCGCATCAATATGGTTTTCGCAAAAATAAAACCACGGAAGAGGCACTAATTGATGTAAAAAGCCGCATAATAGAAAATATTGAAAATAAAATGTTCACGTTAGGTGTCTTCCTTGACTTGCGTAAAGCGTTCGATTCTGTTGACCATAATATCTTACTGTTGAAATTAAGCCGCTATGGAATTCGTGGAATAGTCTCTGATTTATTTAAAGCTATTTATCATCCAGACAACAATTTGTTAGCATAGACAGTAAAAAGTCAGACTATTTAAGCGTAAAGAAAGGAGTTCCGCAGGGGTCCATTTTAGGCCCCGTGCTTTTCCTTTTATATATAAATGATATTACAGAGGTTCAGTATACACCCGAAATTAAAATGTTCGCTGACGACACAAGTATATTTTTCACAGGCTCCACCATACAGGAAGTAGAAGCTTCGACAAATGTATATCTCTCGAAACTTTCAGGCTGGCTAACAAAAAACAAACTAAAATTAAACACACAAAAAACAAAATTTATTATGTTCAGGCCCATTAACAAGCACATCAGTGATAATATAGTAATCTTGTTTGACAATCAGCGACTCGAACAAGTCAGCACACAAAAATTCCTTGGAGTCTGGTTTCATGAGCACTTAACATGGACACCGCACGTAAATAGTCTCTTGGTAGATCTAGCTCGTTCTGTAGGGTGCTTGAGTAAAATTGCTTTCCTCCTCCCTTCATGGTTATGTAAATCATTATATTATAGCATGTTTTACTCCAAACTTCTATACGGAATGCTTGTATGGGGAACAACAACTAAGACCAATTACGATCGAATATTATTCTTGCAAAAGCGCGCGCTCCGTGTAATAGAAAAATATAAAGGTCACCCCAAGGACTTAGACACTCAGCCGCTTTTTCTTAAACATGGAATTCTATCTGCTAGGAAAGTATATAATCTTAAACTGATGCAACACATCCACAAACATAAACTACAGGATTCCTTTCCACGCACTGTATCAACAACATATGGCTTCAGAAATTCTACCCGCAAAACTAAAAAAACGCACGCACGAACTATGGCAAGCAGGCTATTGATTATAAGATCATACAATTGCTAAACCTTCACGAATCGAATATGACTTTACTCTGAAACTAAACAATTTAAATGTCATCATAATCCTTTCTTCTTTTGACTAAAGACATAGTAGATCCATAGGCTTTTATATTGAGGAATACTGTATACTGAGTTGATTTTTTTCTTACTGTGAAACAATGATACTTAAACAGAATCGTTTGATACCAAAATTGTTTCCTGTTTATGTAAAACATATTCTGAATGTATATCATGTAGAAATAAGCTGTGTAACTAAATAAGATATGTATAATGTCACTTATTTGTATATGTTGTTACTGATGTGTGAATATGTGTAATATGGCACTGATGCAGACTGTATCAGGAGGTCAAGACCTCGTCAGGCTATTTAGCCTTTAGTCTTGCCTCCCGCAGGGAAGTTTTTGTATTTTTTTCCTGCAAATAAACTTTCA